>UYYF01000136.1:0-36301 GCA_900618365.1 Thelazia callipaeda
GAAAAATGTTTCATGTCTTATTGATTACCAGCTCAAATTGCTCATAGCAGTTTTTAAGAAGCATTGATTTTCAATTAAGCGATCATATTGCCTGCTATTTACTTCTCTAAAATGATTATTTTTGAAGAACTAATCTAAATCTCATCAATATTTAAGCACTGATTGAATCCAAAGTTCACATGTCATCTACTGGGCTTTCAGAAAATAAGTGAACCCATTGAATACGCCTCATCTTTCAGTTTCAAAAATCATTTTTAATGAAAATCATTAGTGTTACTTACAATTGAAAAAACATCATTTAACTCTCTAGTAACGACAATCACCTTTTATTTCTGATCGGATGACAAGTTATCAGAGCAAAACACTTGTTCCTTATTGACTCAATAACATCGCAATCTTCATTATTTGCAATACTGCAATTATCGCAATCTGTGATATCCTCTTCTTATAATGCTTTTCAAGTACCCAATTAATCTTACATCCCCTTTAGATAAAAAAATAAGAAAGTAAGTCAGTAATACTTTGCAGTTCAGTAAAGTTAATATCTTTGAATTCTTCGAGGGTGCAAGAAAAGAGCATCTTCGCCTCACTCCCCAGTAAGTCATCACTTCGAGCTTCTCCAGCGCAAACTCTCGCAGATACCATAAGGGCTGCAGATTTTGCTTGTTAGAATTTATTAGGCTTATTTATTTCATTGCCTTTTTTATAATGCAAAAGTAATACTTTGTCTTTGTCTTTATTGGTTTACATATTCCTGTGTAAAACTTGAGCAGTGCAATATTTTGAAATTTTTTTTGTCTATAAGATGTGAAGGAGAAAATATGCAAATAATATTCAAAAATTATGAAGCAGGGATCATCGAGCTCGGAATAATAACTTAATTCCTTATTTATCTAGAAAAATGACATAGTATAGAAAGATGACATAGCTGTAGATCATGATGCAATTTTTGTTAGAATTGAAAACTGCAAATTTTTTGGATTAATTTGTATTCTTGATCAGATGAAGATCAAAGGACGATTTAGTTGTCTAGCATTTCTGACCCTGAAAACAATGCCTTAATTGTAATAAAATTTAATTGCTGCGATGTTTGCATAATGAAGAGTATTTTGTAAAGTGGACGAGGTCCATATTATGCCATTTTTGCGCACTGCTTCCATTTGATCGCTGCTACTTATTCAATTTTTTGGTTGTAATCCAAATTTTATTCATTTCAGAATTTATGTTTGATTGTTCATTCTGTTGATGATTAGTTATGCCATATCACTGCTTATATAGTATGATAATAATATCTCTGAAAGGGGAAAAAAAGACAACTACAATTTCACATTATTTGAATTATCACACACATTCATATTTGTTGAGAAATTTACAATTTGTCTATAATAACAATTTTCCATATTATTTTGATATGTATAGTTTGTTTGAGATCAGAATTAGTGCAGCTGATAACAGATGGAACAATGGACACGCATGAAGAAAAAATAAAGCCTAGTGTAGCTAAAGCAGTTCCTGCTCAGCTCTTCACTAATTGTACTATTCCATATGGTAAGATATTACGTATATGATTACAGCAAAACTAATAATTATGCTGATAATAAAAGTAATGTTATCATCAGTATGTAGTATTTGTATTTATTAAAAATAATTTTAATCTTTTTCATTGCATTTTTTTTTCAATTTAGAATTCCTCAATGCTAAAAGGGTGTTACTTACAGAGCAGTAAAAAAAAACCTGTATTATCACCATACTGTTCAAAGTCGATTTCTAACAAAGTGCCATCGAGAAAAATCTGCGCAATCCTCACA
The DNA here is from genome assembly GCA_900618365.1 of Thelazia callipaeda. Classification (NCBI taxonomy): domain Eukaryota; kingdom Metazoa; phylum Nematoda; class Chromadorea; order Rhabditida; family Thelaziidae; genus Thelazia; species Thelazia callipaeda. The sequence continues at coordinate 1,809 of UYYF01000136.1, forward strand.
AATATTATGTTTTATAATGAATCAATCTTTGATAACTTATACAGAGGATTGTTTTCTTGCTTCAAGCCAATATGGACTTATTTTGCAACTTACTTTGGACGTTGCACTGATTTACTGCAAGTATTTGATCATACTTTTTTAAAGATAATTTTTCATTATTTATACTTAAATTACTTAATTTTATTTTTTAAAACTACTTACTATTTAATTTAAATACTATATTATTTAATACTATTTAATTTTAATATCATTAATTTGGCTGATTTAGATCAGTCAGGAGGACGAAGGAATCAATAGCATGCAAAAATGATGAATGGGAGATTCCGTTTGAATCAATCACTCATTTGGAATGGTTGGGTTCGGGATCTCAAGGTGCAGTATTCATAGGCAGTTTTAACGGTCGTTTAGTTGCAGTGAAGAAAGTTAAGGACAAATCAGAAACAGAACTTAAGCATTTGCAGCATATCAATCATGCAAATCTTATAAAATTCATGTAAATTTTAAAATTATGCTGATTTATTTAGAAATAATTAAACGCTTATTATATATTGATAAAGAATTTCAGTAAAAAATAATTAAAAATAAATTGTTGACATTTCATCTTGGCAAAATATTTATTTGATCGAATCGAATGCATTCATTTGATCGAAAATCTTTATGGATGCCAAAAATGATAGCACATTTTGTGATAATAACACGCAGTGACTCAGATGCGACTGTAATATTAATGTTAATAGAAACATTATTTTACATAGATGTTGTTATTTTTTTTGAAGAAATAATTGTTCAATGTGTAAAACAATATGAAATATTAGTTAGTTAGTAAATTTTTAATTATCGCTAAGCATTTTGGTTCGCTATTAACTGAGTAATTTGCAGTTTACAGCTAAGTCATTTTACAAGCTAATCTTTTATAATTTGAAATGATCCTCTACAAATCACTTAAATTCAATTTGTAGTGAAATAAAATGCATATTATATATAAGATCGCCACTGTAAAATTGATAGCATTATTAGTTGATTTTATTTTCTTATTTTGGAGAATCCAAAAGTACACTTGCTTTTTTTTGCTTAAGTTTAATCCTTTATGAACTTTGAACATTCAAATTTTTTCGTTCCACTTTATGTGCAATATTGTGTATTGTATATTAAATTTATATTGCAGTTATTTATGTTACAGTTATTAAGAGAGTATTGTTGTAATTGGCTATAGTACTATAATCACCAATTTAGAGGAGTTTGTACGCAATCACCATGTTATTGCATAGTAATGGAATACTGTGGTCAGGGCCAACTTTATGAAGTAATCAGAAGTGGTCGGCATATTGAAAAAAATCAGTTCGCACAGTGGACACATGAAATTGCTGACGGTATGAACTATTTACACCAAAAACGGATCATTCATCGGGATCTCAAGTCGCCAAAGTTGGATATTTCATGATTCAAATTTTTTTCGTATTATTTAAATCGCATTACCAATTATTTGCATATTTACTATATGCTTACTTTAAAAGTCTGTAATAGTTGTAGAAATTTGTTTAAATAGCACATATTTTCAGTAAATTCAATTGCGGTAAATTATTTTTTCTAGCATTTTGGTGGATGATACTGATACTCTAAAAATTTGTGATTTTGGTACCTCACATCAATGGAACCGGCAAAAAAGTACGATAATGTCATTTTGTGGTACAGCTGCTTGGATGGCACCAGAAATTATCAAGAAAGAACCATGTTCGGAAAAAGTTAGTCATAGAATAGCTGAAAAAAATACACGCACGTCTTGAAACATCTTACTGATAAATTATCAACCTACGTTGAGTTTGACTACTTTAATCTTTTATTAAAACTATTTACAGGTTGATATTTGGAGTTTTGGAGTTGTTTTATGGGAATTGTTAACGCAAGAAATTCCATATAAGGACATTGATTCGATGGCAATTATTTGGGGTGTTGGCTCAAAGTAATCACTTTATTTCAGAAGTTTCGAAAATAATTTCATGAAAAACATGCTTAAAATAACAGTTTTGAACTGAAATAAAAAATTGAAAGTTGTTGCAGTAACCTAAGCTTACCAATTCCTGAAACTGCTCCAGAAGGTATGAAATTATTGCTAAAGCAATGCTGGAGTATGAAGCCACGAAATCGCCCATCTTTTCTGCATATCTTAACACATATTGCAGTTTTTAAGGTAATTAACAAAACTGAAACGAATGAGCATTACTCTGTACCAAAATAAACGGCTATGGTAGTCATACGCTTTCTTTAGTGTCACAAAGTAATAGGCGTTGATTTTGATAAAAATTAAATTGGAAAGTTAAAGGTAAAATGAAAGCTATGCAGCATTTTTTGCTTAATCCAAAGTTTGGATAGAATTTTTTGCAATTAGAAATGAAATCAAGTGGTTGTGAAAATCCATTTGATTCAGTCAGAAATTGCAAGTATTACCGAGCAGGAATGGACGCAGAAGAAACGCAATTGGAAAGAATGCGCAGTTCTGTATATGAAAAGTATTAGACACGAAAATCAGATGACATCAAAACAGAATGATGTTTTGAGCGGTATTTGCCTCTTTTTCATTATCAGATAGATTTAAAAATTAATAACTTTTAATATAGGTAAGAGCATTTTGCTCACGTCAAAAATTAATGCAGGTAATTCAGAAGTAATTTAAACGCGAATTCATTATTTCTCGAGTAAAACTTCATTAAAGCTACTTAAAATAAAGTTATGATTCAAGACGATAAAAAACTTTCTTTTTTCAAGATAAAATTTTTTCAAATCGCAGATATTTGCAGAAAGTAAGAATCGCCATCGTATTTTGCATCTAAATTTTTATAGTTTGGAATGTTTTTTTACAAATATAAATGATATTTCAAAGTAGTTAAGATATGGAAAAATTTACAGAACGTGCGCTGCTTCGAATGAGACGTGAGGAACTAAAGCATGCGCAAGATATTCGAGAAATGTACGAAGATAAGCTGAGAACAGCGGATAAAATTTATTCAAAATTAAAACAATGCCTTAATGATTTAGCCACTCGTGAAGAAGTATTTTTTTTTGAACATTTAAAAATTTTTACATTTATATTAATTATGAAGTAAAGTTGAAATTTAAGTTTTTATTTGAGGAACTTTCCGAACGTGAGCGACAAATTAATGAGTGTGAAAAATGCGCAGGTCATAAACGGACTAAATCGAATATTTGCTCAGTTAGAAGTGTAGTTTCTGATACAGAAATGCGACCTGAGAGCAATAAATTCGTCAGCGTAAAAAGACAGAAGTAGCTTTGTGCATTTGATGAACAAATTTTTTCGAAATTCATAAAGAATTGTTGCATTTTTGATTATTTCTATTTTCGTAGACTATTCTGTGATTGTAGGAGGCCAAACATTATGCTTCTGAATCTTTTTACATCAGTCAGGAAAAAACATTAAAAAACTTGGAAAATTTGGGATTGTAAGCAGTAAATCCGTTCTCTGTTTTGAATTCTTTTTTTGACTGACAAATTAAACATAAATGATCTATGTTTTATAATGACTGTCAGTAATAAATCATTTTGCCTTTTTAGTATAAAGTTTCAAATTATAACACTGATAGTGATAATAATTCAAGTAAAGATTTATCATACTCGGAAGTGAAGGAAATATATTCATCAGAAAACGAATGCTTGTCGAATTATTTCTATCGAAATTTACTAGCAATGTATCTTACTACACGCATAAGTCATTCAAAGTCATCTCCAACGTATGTCATTCAAAATCATGTCCAAATTTATCTCAGTTTCAATTTTATCAATTACTTTAATCACTTTATATGGCAAATTTTATTTGATGATATAAGGAATGTTGGAATTTTTAGTGACTGGAAATAACGCAAAATTTGCAGAACCAATGGAGCATATCTATCTTCTCTGTCGCTTACTTTCAACCGAGAAAATTCCGATCGTAATTCATTAAGATCGAGTAGAAAGTCAGCCAGAACTTTCTCTACTCAATTACTAGATTCGAATTCAGGTGCTGTTTTGACAAACATAATAAATAGATTATGCTTTAATGAATGTTGCTTATTCTTCCTTGAAAAATGGCAAGTAAATATTTGAGCATAATTGGCACTGTAGTCGGTATGATTCTGATATGTATAATTATAGAGCAGAACTTTTTTCCGCAGTCACTGACTCAACTATCTCATTGCTCCTGCAACGATCATTTTTATCTTATTCATAGATACCCAACCTCGAATTCTGGTTCCTTCGAAACCTCTTATGATTCCGGTACTTACAACTTGCATGATTTAGATTTCTCATCTGGAACGTCAGCAAATACTTCCAATTATGGATGCATTTGTTGTGAACAAATGGTTCCTTATATTTCATCTTTTTATAGATTACTCATTCTTACAAATTTGTAGTTAAAGTATTAACATAAATTATTAATCATCACAAGTTATTGCTATTGCAATAACAAAGCACAAAAAAAGCTTGGCAAATTTGAAGAAATTTATAAAGTTTCAGCTGTATAGCTGTTTTCAGAAAGTTTCAAATAATTTTTATCGAAATGTAGAAGGTCGTTGGTCAGATAGGCGTTTAACAGCGCAACGAAGGCGAATTAAAAATGATTTTGGTAATTTCCATCGAGAATCATTACAACGAGCGCTGCTCTTAGGTAGATAAATTGTTTTTGCATTTAAAAACTTATTTTGAGAGCAGAATATTTATCACCAAATGTATTCAATCCCATACTTATTTTAGAATTTTTACTCATTTTATTCTTTGTATGTTATATGAATGCATAAATGCTTGTAATTATTAACTGTGCTTACTTGGTTTCATGATTTTAAGTTTATTCAGAAAATACATGTCTAATATATTCACGACTTCGCCATTCTTTCACGCAATCCATGAAAATCCGTAGTAACACATCAGCTCAAGCCACTCAGTCTTATCAAACAACCGCCGGAGTTGATATTTCTGCTCATTTAAAAAAGAGCAATATCAGGTTTGGAGCACAACATTTCTTTTTCTGCATTGAAGCAATAATTTATTTATACTGTAATACAAAGTAATTGTTAAAAATTTAAATAAGATAAGAAGCAAACTAAACTTTTGTATGCATTTGGATTTGGAATTTCGGCATAAAAATTTTACAATGCAATAATTGAAAAGTCAATTTTTGATCAAAAAACAAGCAGAAAAATGCTCAGACATAGATAGAAGCTACATATTCATGAATAATTACGTGTAGACTTTAAGAATAATTCAATGTCTTTTGACTTTAAATGATGTCATTCATACTTTTACAGCTTTGCGAGAAGTTCAAAAACAGTAAGAGACAAAGCATGCAATTTACAAGTTAGTTCAAATCCTTTCCTTCCATAGAATGTAACATTTTTCTCTGGACTCTTTTTCTTTGCCTAGATAAAGTAAAAATACTTCAGGGTAAAGAGTCGCAAAGTTTTGAAGACGCATCAAAGAATGATTCCAGAAGATTTCCAGGCAAGCAAAAACGATGGGAATTGCCAGAGAAGGAAATTTCTTATGTTTCTTCGGAAAAAAGTTCTGAGGACTGCGATGAAAATGATGGGTAATATCCACTAATACATGCAAATTTTATCATTCAAGTCCTACCTCACAACTTTTGACAATATCGATCGTTTAAGAGTAATATTATTTACTTCTAGAGATATGTTGGATTCATCAGTGGATTCCTCAACGGTTCATATTGCTTTCCAAAAATCAAACAGTTCATCAAGTGGTGGTGATAGTGGCAAGTCCGCTTATTTTACCCCCTAATTTTAATACTTATGCAGATTTTAATGAGCAATATTATTTTTTTCCTGATTTGATTGCTTTGATGAAATACAATTTGGTATCCTTTAATTTGGAAGTAATTATTTGACAACGAATTGCTCATTCCCTTTATTTTGTGATATCAAATTTATTGGTTTTATAAAAATTTTTCTCATAGTAATTTAGGCTAAATCGCTTGCTGATTACTTTTTTCTCAATTACAGAATCATCACTGGAACGAACTTTGGAATTAAGCGCTCTACATTCTGATGGTCTTTGTGATCAAGAACGTCAAGTTCGCGCAGATAAAGATGATATTAAATCGCATCATAAGACAAGTGCAGGCAGAAGCCTCTTGAACTTTCGTTACTGATTAGATTTGCAATCAGCGAGGAGATTAATGCGTGAAAGGTAGATACCACAAATTGAGCATGAAATAGACGTGCTCATTCAAGGAAAAAGTACTCTAACAAACTTCAGCTTCAGGGAATATGTAACCACTACATTGTTTTGTTTGATTTCGGAAAGTGAAGAAATTGTAGTGTTAGGAACGATGCAGCTTCCACATTTCCATGCAGTTAAATATAATTCTTTCGATCTCCTCATTACTGTGATAAAAAATAATCATCAATATATAGGATTACATAATACTTATCTTCTAAAGGTTTTAAATGAAAACAAACGGAGGTACTTGTTTTCTTTATCATCGTATTTTTATATTTATCATAAAGTTGCAGTAGAAATATACCATTTACAATAATGAAGGATCTAAAAATTTGAGAGCATAAATAGTCTGATGAAATAATCACTCCAATATTCAATACAAGCAATATTGACCTGAATAACCCTGATAACCACCTCTGCAAACGACATCCAATCGCTTTGTAAGAAGTGAAGTCACCATGAAATTATTGAACAAAAACAGTATGTATGAGTAAGAGATAACTGCAAATCGACATCAAATGCATCTGCAAAATCATACAATTTGTTGAATTAAGGTAATTCCTTTCAACAAGAATCTAGAGATTTAGTACAAAAAATACAATGAACAACCAAGATTTACATAAAAATCGACGAAAAATAAACAACTCTAATATTATCAGATTCGAAAAATAATATCAAAGCCATTTCTCAGTATATCAGTATATCAAACAATGCCAATTTCAACGCTGATTTCATTTACCATAAAGAACAATGGCAATTACTCAATCCTGAACTTTTAAATACATCAGTAAAAAATTTAAATTTAGAGGATATTTGGTGATTTATATTCATGTATCTATGCAACTGGAAAGATCGCTGCATTATATGGATTAACTGAAACACCACAATAATGCACATTCTGGACGACGTGGAGCAATACTGTCCCATCTTTAGCCACAGCAATAAAAATAAAATGAATGAAGTTATTTGTTTCTACATTCCCTCCTCCTTGATTTGCATGTGTCAACAGTCAAATCTGCTACTTCTTCATCACATTTTGTCTTTCCTCTCTCCCGACGACTTTCAATATCATGAGACGGACTTCCCATACTCATGTCTTCCACAACAGCCGAAAATGTTTCATCATCCATAACAATGACATCATTTTCACTAAGCTGTTTTTTCGAGGATCTAAAACCAAACAGTTTTTCTCTTAGTCCACAAATGCATAGAATGCGAGCACTATTAAACGAAAAAAAAGACACACACACAAAAGCAAAGAACAGCACAAAGATGCTCTCAAATATCCAAAAAGCAGGCTACACTTTTTGATCTAAACATTCAATCCCAGTACACCACTTATTCTTTCTCCAGAGATAGGCCGTTTCTATCAATAGGTCAATCATCATCATTCAAAAACCGTACTAACTTCTTACAACAAATGATAACGCTACAATACTTCTCATAACTTTACTATTCCAATCGGTATCCATAAATACAAACTTAATACATACCTTTTCGGATTAACTTCCATTTCATGTAAGGTCACTGGATGGCCAGACTGTTCTCCGAAATTTGCCTTTTCACTCGATATCTCTTTTTCTTTTCCTCTTTCTGAGGAACTAGAATTTGCATTTCTTTCATCTGCAACGAAATGAATTTTAAATTGGAAATTATTACCAAGCAGAATTGTAAAACATTTGGACTATGTCTTTGACCAACTAATTCATTAGATAGTTTTGATTATCAACATAAACCTCGACGTTCTTTATCTTTTTTCAGATATTTGGAGTAGACTGAACGCCTTTCTGATGATCTAGTTTGTCTAGGCGATTTCGTTTCTTTACTCTCTTCCTCTTCATCTTCTTTTACTTGATCATGCTTTGATGCTTTTTTGCTCACAGCCGAACTTCGTGTACTTCTTGACTTACCTTCTTTGGGGGTTTCTTCAACATTTGCCGATCTCGATTCTTAAAGCAGTAAAATTCTTGCACAAACGAAGAGATTCGTAGTTTTATTTTTTTCTGAGTAATAAGTTGATTAGCCTTTCTTACCATTACTACATATACTTGTGACATACAACAGTGAGAAAGAAAAATAATACTTATAACGGAAAAAGCAAATGCCGACATAATCAGAAAAAAAACATATAATTAGCGGTTTGACCATCAGAAAGAGATAGAAAAACTTGCTGCTTAGCTTTTTGGATGAATTTTTATCAGTTTTACAAAATAAAGAATGGACTGAAGATTAGGGAAGGAAAAAAAAGCCACTACTACTAAAACTAAAGCGTATATATTTTTGAGGTAACCAATAAGTTGAAACACAATTCACCTTTTTGGACTGAAACTTGAGGTGAAATCATGACAAGACGACCATCAAACCGCCGCATCACAGTTACCTAAATAAAGATCAAGACATTTATTACTTTATTAATTCAACTTTTTACTTGTTAGGTATCAGTACTTGCATTTCAAGCTGTTCATAAGATCCCTGCCTCCATTATTTCTGAACAATGCAGCTCTTAAAGCGAATTGATTGCTTGCCTAATTAAAACAAAACATGTTATTGAAAAATTCTCCAAACTGCAGTTCACATAGAAAATAATGTGCGGATTTTAGAGATATTATTGCCTATAAGTTGTTGTTTTTTTTTCCTTTTTGAAACACTTAAGAACATAAAATGATAATATGAATTAGTTCACTGAAAATCTTTCACATTAATGTACACTGAGAGTAAAAAAAAGCAAACCAAATTTCCAGCACTGGTTCTCAAAATCATTGGCTTTCCAGTGAGTTCTAATGGTTCAGCACTAAGTTGCATGGTACGTCCAGCAAGCTTTAATTTTGAAGTCTGTCCACTGAATGGTACGCGCTCTAGAAAGCAAAAATGGCACATACTTCAAATTAACTTCATTTAACATAATTAAAAAACTGCTTTCAATTTCTGCTTAGCAGTGACTCGTTTGTCAAGAATTATCTATATCTGAATCTATTAGACTATTTTGCGCAAAGCAAATAACTCACTTAACGTGTAAGTTCCTTGTAGCTCTGAATTTGCTGATTCTGTAAAATATGACTTATAAAACATATACATATATATATAAATATATTTGTAGAGAATTTCAAGAAATCCAGTAAAAATTTTGTGTGAATTCATTAGAAAGTCTAGAATATTTACACTGTCAATCTGGGTGACTTACCATCTCCTTCTTTGGAAGGTACCTGAAAACATTAAATTATAAGCAAAATACTTTAGACAATCATCCCAAAATCTTGGAATCACAGGTTCATTTCAAATTTCTCTCCTAGTAACTTTAAAAAGTTATTTATGTTTCGATCTTAACTAGATTCTTACAATTAAAAGAAATCCCCAAGCAATGTTTAATAGACAGAAAAAGATTTTCGGTCGCTTTGATTAGGACGATATAAACTATTCAACAATTTTTTAGATCATATGAAAATAGAACTATATGAACATGAATAACATTTTACCAACACCCTTGCAAAAATAAATATAATTTTTTGACTCGAATAAAAATTTTAAATCAAAACCTCTGTTTCTCCAACATATGTTGTCTTGTCAAAAACTCCTTTAGTATTTGGTTTGATCACGCCTCGACTTCGTCTCGTCTGATAGGGCTCTCTGAAAAAATATTAAGTAACATATCTCGCGAAATGTCCGGCATTTAAAATTCTATCTAACTTGACCAAACATGTACACTTAGACACAATAATATAAGAGAAAATTAAATGGACTAAAAATGATATTTTCACTTAAAAGAGAAATGCAAGGAAAAGAAGGAGAAAAAATAAATTACTCCAACTGACAGTGGATTTAGGACATTTTTGTATTTCATTACCTTGTTGGTGTGCCTGCTTTTGCAACTGGTGCCGCAGAACTTTTACCTTTACTCTTTTTTGTTTCGAAAGCTGTGTCAGCTTCCTCTTTTCCTCTCCCACGCTTAGATCTTTTCGAAACTGGTTGCATATTCTGAACAAATTATTTAACCTCAAAAAATTGCCAAATTATCAGAACACGATAAATTTGAATAAAAATATTCTGTACACTTAAACGCAAAGCCTTACATCTGTGGTTTCTAGTGCATCCGTTTCTGCTTCATCCTCAGCTGTCACTTTTTCTAAAAGGATCAGAATTACTAGACTAAGAGAATGATTTACGATAACATGAATCTTATTAATTGTTCACCATTGAGTAGCTATTAGAAGATGTAAACCTAGAACAATATTTAAATTGTGGACATAAATTTCAAAAGGCAAACTGCAGAACTTGTGCAAAATTAAAATCACACGAAAACTCCAACAAGCTATTTAAATTATATTTAACAGAGAAAAAAACTTTTGTCAAAAGGAGACAAAGTATCAAACCTGATTCTTCTAAAGTACTTGATGCTGGAACAACTGGAAGAAATATAAGCGGGTGCGCTTCCGGTTCATTTTTTCCATCTCGACTTTGCGTTGTACTACTACTTTCATCACTGCTTGCGAAATTCAAAGTGGGAAGTAGACCAGTTTGTTTAGCAAGAACTATCCCGCCACCTCCTGATTCTTTCAGCTCAAACATATCGCTAGCTAGTTCTTCAGTAGACTTATTGAAATCTGGATCAGCAGCAATGTTGTCGCAAAGAGATGTGAGATATTTCAAGTACTTTTTAGCTGCTACAATATGCTTCAGGGACTGAGCACGCTCTTTAAAAAGCTAAAACAATTCTCTGTTTAAAAATAAAGAGTTTAAAGTTAAAGAACGGAAAGTAGCTTAAAAGCGACACTACTCAAATTACTAAAAATATAAAACTTCTAAAAATACTGCTGATTTTATTAAAAAAGTTCACCACATCATTAAAACAAAGTTAATCACATCTCAATTAAAGAATTTTTCAGAACAAGTGATAGCAGAGGATGAGGCAGAAATGGATGCCCTAGAAACTGCAGATGTAATTCTTAACTAATTTCACCATCCATAAATTTTCAAAATGTGCATACCTCACATTGCAATTCGATTTGCATCACCAAATTATAAAGTGTATAGCTAGAAAAATTAGATCGATGAGTGACATAATGCGGCTGTCCCCCTCCACTTTGAATTTCTTTACTTTCATTGGAACGAACTGATCGGCTTTCACTGATCCGACTATTACAATGTTCAACCAAATTCGCTACCTTTAGAGCAGTAAAATTTTTTCTCAGTAACTTTTAACGAAGTGTTTTAAAGTAAATTTTTCTGGATCCTCATTAATTAAAAAAAATATTTAAATGTTAAAAAAAATAACATTACATAACATATTCAACAGAAATTCATTCTGTCAGTACTAATTTATTTTAGACACCGTTTTTTTAAATAAAAATTACTGACATGATCACCAAATTAAATTGCGTCTTTTCTTAGCAACAGTAGCAATATAATGAATAAATCAAAAAGATTATTACGATAACCTCTCGCTTTTCTTCATAATCTGATTTTATGTTCCTTCCATAAGTAACGTGTTGACCAACATGCTGTTGAGCATATCGACTAAAATTTCTTCCGAGCTCATTTATAATGATCATACACAGTATTATGTCATCCCTTCTTAAACTACTGTAATTTCACTTTTTTTTGATTACCGTTAATCACAGTTAATTTCAAAAAAAAAAAAAAAATCTAACTTCTGAGAGCTTCATACACATTCCCGAAATAGTTTAATATTCCGTTACCTTCCCATAAACCTTGGTCTTTGCAAGTTCACTTGCTTTAATCTTGGCCCACTGACTTCTCGGTCTACTTGCTCGTCTTGATCAATACCTTCCTCATTACCTTCTATGGCATATTCAACGTTACGATCACCATCAACACCTGCTGAATCATCCTGTCCTGGAAATCATTCCTTGGTTAGGATTTTGGCAACAAATTTAATTGTGAATAGTGTTAAAAATGAACGATGTCACAAAATCAAAGAGTAGTGCATTCTTCATTTCACTGAAGGTGGCAAATTCTTTATCCTTAATCTTGACCACAATATGACATTTTTTTAAAACTACTAAATAAAAAATTCTCCACCAAATAAAACAATCAACCACACTAAATACGACGGTATGCAGTTATTTTTTATCCAGTGATAAACAGAATTAACGGCTGAAAGGTGAAGCAACATAAACATACGCTACCACGTTCCACTTCTTGTCTTTCAGCAAATCCAACGACTGAAGTAGCATCCATGTTTCGTACGACACTTTTCGACGTATTTAAGGGATAAGAATCAGGTTCTCTAAAACGAAAAAAGTGATTCCGTGAGAGCTTGATATCTTAAGAATTAAAAGAGTTAAAAACAACACTGAACTTACTGCATACTGGAATCCTCTTCTCTTAAACCTTCTTCAGACCACATTTCGCTATTTTCTAAAACTGCTCTCAAATATTCAACATATATTAGTCAACATCAATACTTTCATTGGAATATGTTTGTCCTACATCATCTTTAGAAGTAGATAAGGATCACTAGCTCGAACAGTGTAATAATAACAATAATCCAAACTATATTAAGACACGAAGCCAATAACTTTCATCATTGATGAAGGCAGATTTTAGAAAAAAAAGGAATTATATCTTTTCATTGACTTTGAATATTTGCAAAAAAAAAAACTAGTAAAATAATTACACAGTAATGGAGGTAATTTCCGAATAGTTTTTTTACAGATTAGCAAAAATAAATCTAACCTAACCTAACATGACTTCACCTCTTCGTCTCAAAAGTCTTGCACGTTGGGCATTACTTTTCACCATACCAGCAGTTCGCAAACGCCTCTCCTCCACTTCATGCATAAAAATGTCAGGGGTGAATGGTGCATCAACTGTAGCATCTTCATCTAAAATATATATTATAAATGTATATATGTAATAAAAATGAACAGATATAAATGAAAAATTTTCCTTAACATAAAATTTACTCTACGTATTTTACATAAAGTTCACTTTAAGTAGTTACCACTATGGAAGTTGTGATCTAAGCAATATTGAATCCGCAAAACTCGGGTTTCTTGCCGTGACACTCGCTAAAATATAATATATACATGTTCATAAGTATTAATTATTTGCCACGTCAGCGACAAAAGAATTGAACCCTTTCTAACAGAAGATGTAGATTAGGCCTTCAGCAAACCTCATATCAGATTGCACAGGAGTCTTTTCTTTGCTAGAAGAAATTCATTTCTCAAAAGACTTCAATAAATATTATTTAAAAAAAACTATATTTCAACATTTGAAATCATTTCACCAGACTTTTTCAATACTACAATCGTCTTCGAGAGTTCAAATGTATTAATACATGAAATGAACACATCTAAGCAATGAAAACAAAGATACCAAATCTAAATTCCATTAAAAATTAGCAGGTACAGACTTCGTCATTATTCGGATATTTTGCAGAACGGCCTTCATGTTTAATAACGTAAAGTATAATACCAGCCATATTCGCATAATACAAATATATACAATTTGTAGCATTCAAGCATCACAGTAAAAAGCTCTCCATACCAGTATCAGAAAATGTATACAATGACTTACTCTATAATCATAGACACGAACATATGCAGTACAATGGAGACCATCAGAATGAACGCCATAAGTTCGGCACCAACGATCATCTGCTGCACAAAGAAAAAACAAGCTTTCATTATGCATAGAAAAACGTCTAATTTTATATCGGCTTCGCTGTTGTAGTTCTCGCATCCATTGCTAGAATAGAATGCTTTTACAAACAAAATATAATGATCTAAATTTATTTACTTATCACACTCTTGCAGCAGAAAACTTAAATCAAATCTTCAAAACCTTATCAACTTCCTTCAAACTCAATTTATCACTAGTTCACATTATATAGAGAAAACTTACCACATTTTCTGCAACCGAAACTCAACATTAGTAAAATCTTAATAATCTTCTTTAGATAAAAATCCATAGAAACCTCGAATAAGTGAACTCCAGGAAAAGAATAATACTGGCACGTTGCTTCTCTCTGATGATCTTGAGACACGTGATCCACAAAATTCTCCTGCGACGTAGTGTCCGAATCCGTAGAAATTGATATACCACATTCGATGCAGACTGACTAAACTTGCACAATAAATTGTCGCATCTTATTTTTTCAAAATAATCCACTTTTCTCAGAAGCTTTCAATCTAAGACCCAATTAATTACAATTGTTTTCTCGGAAAAAAACTCTTTTTTTCTGCGGCAATACGAGTAAGAATTAATATAAGTTAACCAATCCTAATTGATACACATGAAAAATACTTGTCATCTTTGTTTGAAATTAAATTTTTAAGGCTTTGGATATTTTAGCAAAGACCAGAAAACTTCATAAAAATCGAACTGGAGGAAATGGTCGCATTCTTCGAATTATTCCGGGAGATGTTTCTAAAAGAGTATAGATAAATTTCGAGCAAATAAAATCAAATTTTAAACATGCTATCAAAACAGACTAGTACCTTATAATTGCTAAAATGATAACAGTCTTTTCCAGAAATATACCTTTGGATTGTAAATTACGGCGCCTTTCAACCATCACTTTTTCATACTCAAATCTTCGCCGATAAATCTTAAGAAATTTCTAATAGAAAGAAATAAAAGACTTTATAATAATTTGCAAAGAAAGTTGCAATATTATTCTCAGATTTCAACTATTAAAAAATACTTTTAGAAGATAAATGAAAGCCATAATTGATCAAAACAATTAATGTGAATGAACTCAAAGAAAAGCATACAATTTAAATGTTTTGCGGTTAATGACTAATTCACAGAAGTCAACAAATCGCAAATGACTATATTTCACTTTATAGTAAAATGAAAAATTTCTACCTTGTACTCGCGATGTTTTGTCAGTCTTTTTACTAAGGCATCCAACGGAGGAAATAAAGCAAGTACATCAGGGTTTTCAGCAGCTAATTTTTCAACTAAATTAAGATTTTTTTAAATCAATGTTCAAATATTGGCTTTTTTTTCTAAGAATCCAGTGGATCATCAACAGATCTGATATTAAAATGGACCACAGTAAAAAAACAACAGATATCGATCACTTTTTTGAAATACATATATTGAAAATGATACCAAAATGGCTATAAAGATCTTCCAATGGATCATCAGTAAATTCGGACATTAAACGTAGATCATAAATTACAATTCGAAGGCGTACCTAAAATGAACAGCTCGCAAATGAGTCTATGTTAAATATGGACGTTGATTTGTAAACAAGAAAAAAAAATGAAATTTGCAAGATATAACAGTTGGATTTAAGATTAAAAAACATTCACCCGCAAATCATCAGGTTTGCAAGTAGCTAAATGATGATGTCCAGAAGAACGTAACTCTGTTAACCCGGGAGATGTTCGTAATGCGCCAGGACAACCTTCATTTACACAGCGCCATTTTGTATAGCTAACTTCGCTTAACTGGAAAAAAATAAACAGTTGATTATTTTCATATATATCTGTAATATTCTACATAAATAAAGAAAAAGAGAAATCATCTAAGTAAATATGCACTTCAAACATGAGATTTCAAAAAAAGTTATAACCTATATGCAACTTTATGATCCACAGCAAAACTTTTCTCCAGATACCAAAATTATTCCCGACAAAAAATCACAATAAATTACAAAAAATTTATTGTAGCTCTTAATATTTATTCTTATTCTGTCATCCATAACTTCTTAAAATTAGAAATAAAAGCACAAATAAACTAACGTCGGATGCGGCAACATACAAATGGCCATTCCAGGCTATTTGGGGATGACAGCGTTTTGAAAAACATAAAATGATTCTTTCGCCATTATCAAAAGTAATTGTTCGAGAAACAAGGTCTTCCAAATCCATTGTAAGACTTATCTATGATACGAAATATTATTTTACAGCTGTCGTACTACAAAAAACATTTGAATAAGTATTTACTTTCGTCCTACATTTTTTCATTCTTGTCGCGAAAATTATTTTTTGAAAACTACATATTTCGGTTGCTCTCAAAGGAATGCTATCGCTAATCAAACCTCTCCTGTCATTGGGTCCCTGATAATCTGGTCTACTTCTCGATCAGCAAACATATCTGAATCATCTTCATCATCACTGTATAAACCGTCTTCATTGACACATTCCTCCATCTCACCCCCATTACTTCCCGAAATTCGAGCCATTCTCGCATCGGCAACATCTGTTTCGATAATGACTTCTTCACTAACATCCTATAAATCAAATCATATTAATAAATTCAAATTGAAGAGTTTTTCATAATTACAATCCGAACAAGAAATAAACAGAAGAGTATATTCACCATATGAAGACCAACATCTTGAGTCGCACTATTAGATTGTTTTCCTGGTTCATGTAGTCCTTCGCTATATGCACCATGTTGATTACTGGTAGAAGAGTCACCAATTTGTAGTAGTGCTTCATCAAGATCATCTATAACCTGCAAATCAAAATAAAACATTAAAGCAGGAGACTAATTCTCATTTACTAGTGTATGAATAATACCCAAAACCACATGCAAATCTACTAAATGATCCTTGTAATACTTGGGCTTTAAAATTAATACTGATTAAGCTAATCTACATTTTTAAAAAGCACTGGACAAAGAAATCATGGATCACAACTCCAGCTTTCAGTACTGCATCACCAAATTTATTCTTTGAAGTAATTTAGTGATGCAATACTAAAGCTTTGATAGATTAAACAAACTTATATGAAATAGAATCATAAAAAGAATGAAGTCTTTGCCTACCTGACCAGAATCTACAATTTCTAATTCACCAGTGTCCATATCTTCTTCATTTTGCTCAAAATCATTTCTTGCATCACTCATCCCTTTCCTTTAGAAAAATCCAAGCTTGGCACTTGGTAAGAACTAGCTCAATTGGGAAATTCCTGAAAAACAGTACAAATGGAACCGTAGTATAAATTACATTTATTGATTGCTAACTTATTATTATAAATATTTATTTCAATATTCCAGTACAATAACAACATAGTATTATGAAAGAACTAAGTTTCCAAAACTTATAACTGATTGGATGATAACTAGTCAATATATCATCCAATCAATGATTGAGTAATCAAGCGCAATTAATGAGACAAAGATATTTCCAGAGCCGAACCAAACTTTAGTATACAATTAGCAAAGCCTGATTTCCACTTCATAAGCTGTGCCATCAAATAAAATAAAAAATTTTATGCATCTTAATTTGTAATTCAGAATGAATTAGATGAAATGACGAATTCTATTTTTTAGCAAGATGAATATCAGTAAAGATTCGTTGGAAATTGACTTTTACAAAAGAAATTTATACCATTGCAAGCACACACCAATTCTACTGGCTACCAAATACTAGAATTGACATGAAATATTATATTAGAAATGCCTTCTTCCAGTTAAAATTTAAATCAAACAAAAACGTAGGTCAAACAATCGACATGAAACTGAGAAAACAAAACCACTCTGGAAATCGATCTAGTCAAGCTAATATGATAATAAAAGTTCCGAGAGACAGGAATGTTGCATTGCAGGTCAATATCATTGTAAGATACAACACAAATAATGCAACGAAATATCGCACCTTCGACCCAGCCACACTAATTAAAATGTGAACTACTGCTTTAGTCACTTAGTGATATATAACTATGGACAGGAGCTCTGGCGACTGCAGTTAATCATGATATTGTATTTTTAATCATTTTTATACTTTAATCCAAATAATCTAACATCCGAGATTAATATTTCACTTCCTAAATATCATAGCAATGTCTTGTGTTTACGAATACAATTGATATGAATAGAGAGAACGCATCTGCTATGATGATAATCACTGCTTGCTGATATGACATTTCCTCACTCCCTTTATCCTGAACGTATCTTGCTTCAACTGATCATTAATATAAATTAGTAGAAAGCAATGCATGTTTTCTCCTATTCTAGCAACCAACAGTAATGAAATGAAAAATATTTAATGCCAGGGTAAACCACACAATACAGACACTAGTATAGTCTTACAAGTCAAGTGGACGCTATAAAGCATGATAATTCGAACAGAAAAATGAACAGTACTTATGATACTGTTGTTGGTTGCAAATCGAAGCACAATCATCAGACTCTTGAATCACTATCGTTATAATACACAATAATATGGACAAAGTAAAACCATCAGGAAATAACCTAATAACCAGTCTTATCTTCCCCTTAAATTGAACTTTTATTGAAAATTGTTTAAAAAATTAATAACTACGGTTACTGTAGAGCTGGAAAATTCAAAAATAAAAGTATGCCGACAGATTCGTAACTGGAGACATTTTAATGAAGTATAAGGTAGGAAGCGTATTACAACTCGTCACTGTCGAGGATTCATGAATGAAATGTATTCTCACAAATCTGCAGTTCTGAATAAAATTTTGGTCTTTATCACCAAAGCTTATAAAACTTGCATGAAAAACTGGCAGAAGTAAGTACACAATAACAAAGTAAAGCAATGAGTAACAATTATGAAAATATAAAATCAGTGATAATAATAGTAAATCCAATCTTCTAAAATTTTATGCAATCCACAAAATATATTCCGGTAGAAATGACAGAATCATCTACAGTTGAGAAAATGATTAATAGTAAATTTCTAAGCAGATTAATTATTGTGAAGTTGGTGGTAAATTACCCCAATGCGGACGAAGTGGCGATGGCGGAAATTGGCCATAAGCTGGAAATATATTAAGATGAGCATTTATTACATGCAGCTGGCCAAAACTGAGTAAGATGGAACGAAAAAACGAAATAATTTGCAACTCTTACTTTACTCACAAGAAATATTAGAAAAACGCCACCTATTTTTTAATAATACCCACAATCTTAAACATCAAAAATCTGTCAGAACCGATGGGAAAAATTTGTGGTAACAAAGTATTGATAATGATCAAGATGATATTATCCTAAAATCGAAACCGAAACATCAGGATCATTAGATTCTTAAATTACTTGGCACAGGTGCGCTGAAAGCTCCTGGATATGTCCCCGGATATGAGACAGGATAAGGTGTTGTATAATTCTGATTAAACTGAGGCTGAGGCATGTATGGTGCTGGCTGCGATGGATATCCATATGGTGTTTGAGCTAAAATAAGAAAATAATGCATCTTAATACACTTATTCCTACCCAAATTATTAAAATTGATAAGAGACAGTAAACAATTATTTTACTAATGGGATTATTTTCATGTGCTCTATTGGCTTACCAAATTTTTTTAACAAAAATTGCGCTACCTTGAAGATAGCAGAGAAAGATCAAAAGTCACCAAAACCTCAGATTCTTTAGTTAAAGCCTAATATGGACATAATTTATACTAGTACTGTGAGAAAATGGCTGTTGCTGAAGACTAAATTGCTGCGCTAAACCAAATGGATTCTGATGTTGTGAAGTTGGCGTTTGAGTTGCTTCCAATCCAGCTACAAAAATATGCAGATGCGCATAAAACGTACACGTGAAACAGTTTAATTCTTAACTACAAAATATTGTGTCTGGTAGCCATGAGAGTATTATGAACCAATAAAAAATAAAATAGCTGTATTTATTTTATCTATTCAAATTGACTGATATTCAACCAAAAATCTTGTAAATTTTGTCACATAATGAAAGTTTTTGGTTAGATACTACATGTAGCCAAACAATTTTCATTATTTCACAAATAAAATCACAAAGATACTGCAAGATTCAGTGAGACTAATAATTTTAAAGTATTATGGCTATTACAGATAATGTAATAGCTTGTTTGAAATATTTAACTCTGTAAACAAATAACGTAATCGATAATCAGTAAATCAACCATGTTCGCACTACCTACATGCCAATAAAGCAACCACTCCATAAAAAAGATGGATATTTAAAGCTAAACAAGCTTTGTCAGAGAGAAGACATCTCTCGTAATAGCAATTACTCTAGTACAAAAATAAACTTTTTTAAATTAAATAGATTTACGAGATTTTAACTCACAGACATTAAAAATAAATTGGCTGACTACCTTGAAGACTGTTGACATTACGTGGAGGTGGAACTGGTGATTCCAGATCAAATGGATTGCTTGAAATAGGCGCATTAGATGGAACTTTTGGAGGCGGAGGTCGAGGAGGGGCGATACTTGAATGATTTGAATTACCTAGATTAATATAGTAACTTTTCCACCTATCAATCCAAAAGTAACTCTAACATTTGCAAAACATTACAGCTGAAAATTTATAGACGTGCTTGAATTAACTACCTGAAACAATATTATGTTGTAGTTGCGTCATCAAATCTTCCTTCTCGGTCTGCCGAGCAAAACAAAAGTCAGACACCTTCTGTTGTAGTCGTAAAAGTAAAGGAGTCAAATCACTGTAAAACTAAAAACACACCAAAAATATGCAAATAAAGACGCAAACAAAAAAATTGATGTAAACTGAGAACATTCTTGATTTCAAACAGAACTGAAAATTAGACGAATAGTTTTTTCACCTTTATTCCTTCATCCAAATTTGATTTAATCTCTAAAAATTTGTCATAACTGGTAGCCAAGATTTTTAACATGCGTTCGCGTTCAACAGCATTTTGACTACCTGCCTTCTCTGAGCAAAATTTTTTATTCCATAACTAAAACAAAAATCACTTTGATTATAACAACTTTAAAGGCAATGACACAACGCAAAAATTTTTCGATGAAAAATAGTATAAAACAACCTACTTTATGAAAAGGTAATGGAACTTTTATTTATCTTATTTTACCTCTACTTGAGCTAAACAATCTTCTTGCTTCTTGATAGTTTCATTCACTTTAGTTTTTAATGGACCATAAATTTCTGCAATCTTAGTAGCAGAAATTTCTTCTTCATTAATAATTTGGTTGTCGCTCAGTGCTTTCAGGAAAATGGAGCTCATATCACAATGAACACTTGTGAATTCTTTTTCCAATTGTTGTCGTTCAAGCTAATATACAAAAAACAATTCAAATAAAATAAGGAAAATTGTAGTCATAATACAATAATTTCGATAGCTTTGTGGAAACAAAGCATTTTCAAAAGAAAATAAAATTATGAGATTTAACCGACTAAGTCACGTTATCTATCTTATTGGAAAAAGAATTAATTTACTAACCAATAGCACAATAATAAAGCTTGTAATGATTTAAGAGGCGAAAATAAACTCTAAAAAACTCAACTAATTGAAACAGTTTATTTCTAAGATTATTTAAAACTGATTGCTAATTAAGAAAACTATATTACAGCTTAAACTTCACCTTGATTTCTTGGACGATGTCCATTAAATTTCTTAATTTCACAACAGCTTCCGAATTTTTATTCGCACCAGAAGAAGCGAGAACCGGTATAGCTGCTGTAAAACTTTCCATGTTCACTCTACGTGGACGAAATACAAATTTGAGACAGAAAATTTTTTGATAATCAATAAGCTTTAATTTTTTTAAATATTGAGAACTGAAAGAAACTTATCTTAATTCAGACTCTGATGCACTGAGCAATTTGATTCCTTCTTTATTTTCGTTCAGTTTCTGCTTGACTGTTTCATCTGCACTAGAAGCAGAATGAAGGATTCCACGATACTTGCCACATTCCTGATGAAGTGGAGCTGTGAGTTGATCGGATGTCATACGAGTCCACTTATCTTGAAACTGGGATCGCAATCGGTCGTCACTTTCTTTTTCTTCACTCAGAAGCCGGAAAGTCTCAAAAAAAATTAATTTTTCCTAAATTCTGAAATCAAAGAAATACTACAGAAAATAAAAAAAATGCAAATAACTTTCCCAATAATTTCAAAAAATTTAACGGAAATGAAATCAACCATTTAATAATAAGAAATTTTATGGATTAAATTTCATAGAAACTAAACTAAACTAGTAAGAAACACGTTCAATTTTTATTCAATTACTAAAAAATGCGTTTAATTCTTATTCAGTATTGAGTAAGCAATATTAGTAAAAATTGAACGTACAAAATTACCCAGCAGTTCAGACACAGTTTAAAAAAAAAATTTACTTCATCTAATATCTCTTGATTTGTTTTATGGATATTAGGCAAATCAGAGCTGAGGCTCATCAAAATGTCAATCCCACCCATGGTCTTTACTTTAGATGATTTTTGGCGTATAGACTCCGGCAGTGGTTCTTGATTCGTAACATCATCTAATGCAGCAGGTAAATTTAGAGACGTCAAAATTC
The DNA here is from genome assembly GCA_900618365.1 of Thelazia callipaeda. Lineage (NCBI taxonomy): Eukaryota > Metazoa > Nematoda > Chromadorea > Rhabditida > Thelaziidae > Thelazia > Thelazia callipaeda. Next base: position 24,241 of record UYYF01000136.1, read on the forward strand.
TAAAACAAGTGAAAACTGAAGAAAACACTAACGAAAGGCTCAAAATCCTCAGGTGTAATGAAATTTTCTAGCCCATATTATATGACGCTGAAAAAATTCTTACATTCAATATGTAACTTTTTTTATCATATAGATTAGGAAAGATAGCACTAAAAATCAAACGAACCCATTCATTAATTGAGTATGTTCCCGAAGACGGCCTGTTTCTATATTGATAACTTCTGACTTTCGGGAATCGAAAGATGCAACAGACTGATGCACTTGAATGGGAACAAGACTTGAAAACATATCTGCAATAGGTTTCTGGAACTTATATATGTATTCTTGACAGCTGATTAGTGAAACAAAATTTAACTTTGTAAGAATTTAAACGATCCATGACTGAGCATGAGAAAAACGTGCACTGAACGGGATGAAAAAGTTATACCTTTGAATCTTGGTGTCATGGGTGACATAACCGGTAAGACCTTTGCAACTGCAACCTTAGGTAATGACGGAAGACTTCGAAAGTCTGCTATTCGTTCATGATACTAAATGCAAAAAACTGTTACAGAACTTGCTTTCTACTACATCGAGAGAAAATTAAAAAAGATTTCTGCGTGACACACTAGAGCGGAAAAAAATAACTTAATACTGAAAACATCCATCACATTATTTTTGAAGTAAATAATTCATAATAAGAACCAAATATACCACAAAACTAAACTCAAAGTCCAGACAGTTCAAATTTATGAAATAATTACAATAAAATCATTATCCTTCTTAGCCGATAAATATGCCTTCTGGATCGCTGAGAGATGTACATCAAAAGTCCCATGAGGCATATAACTTACTGCTTGTTGAATAAGCGACAGCGCCTCATTTAATCGACTTAATTGTTCACCTAGAAATGGAGCAGATCCACATAAATCAGAAATTTTTCGAGACGCAGTAGGTAAATAGGAATATTAAGGTAGCTACTCAGTTTATGTCTCTCCATTTAATTTCTCGCCCAGTTCTTTTTGTTCCCGATTAATGTGACAAACTTTTTAAACTAATAAAAAAGAAAGTACTTATAATTACAAAAATTCTTGTCAGTTTTAATAAGGATTTATTCAAACAATGAAAATCAAAATTTCTGAAAACGAAAGTTCAAAAACTCATGACTTTTCTAATACCACACTTAACCTTATCAGCTATTTTAAATTAAGCACGAACTTATTTCTTTTGTACCAGCACTATCAAGTGCCTTGTAGTATTGAGCAAGAGCTGAAAGCCCTAGCGATTTACCAGTTATAATATTCGTCCATGCCTAAAAAAAGTGCCAAAAAAAGAATGTTGAATACTAAATATTAATAAAATAAGTTCACATCAGCCCAGTGACAAATAAATGCCCATAATTAAAACAAATAATATTGTATACAACTTACAACCTTATCAAATAAGCCCCTCACGGAATCTCTCTGCAATTTTTTCTGAGCCTCAAGATAATACTCTGCACATTGAGCAGCCAATTTTACCAAAGCCAACGGTTTCATTTTATCTGAGAAATAACGTTGTGTTCAACTTGTTACAACTAAAATTTATGGCCAAAAAGTTTCGAATTTACAGATACCGTATAACGTACATTCAATCACAAAAAATACAATATTTGCCCAACCTTTTTCAGCTTTAATATAAATGGCTTCTTGTGCTTGAGCAAGCATGACACTTGAAAGTGCTTCCAGTGTGTCGGGCATGAGATCTGAAGTTGGTTCCTGGAAAAAATTATACATTAATTATTTATCCTCCTCAGAGCAAATACATTGCGAGTGATTGGAAATCTACGAAGGAATTTACAAAGATAATTTTAATTTATTTCAGATTTGGCAAATCACTCGGCAACAGTGATTTCCATGTGTCAAATGCAAGTTATTTAATTTGTTTGCATAATATTTTGTTTTTTCATTTGTTTCATTATTTTTTTAAGTGAAAAATGATACATTAAATCTAGAATAGTTAGATATTTCCGAAAACCTTTTTTCATACATCTTCAATAACAAAAGACAATATGAGCTAAAGCAATAAACTATCAGAAAAATACAACCTGGACCATTTATTTTTGTATGCAATTACTGACAAAAAATCAACAAAGAATCACTTGCTGAATTAATCCAAGAACTGTATCACGTAAATGTGCGAAGATACCGGCTGATTGCTGAAAAAACTTTGCGGCTATTTTCAGTTCTTCATCTGTATGCATTGCTTGAGAGGCAGCAATTGCAGACATAAGAGCACCACAATTGAATAAAACTGCAGCTTGTTCAAATGTAGAGCTACTTAAAGCTGGAAAATTTTTAATTAGTAAATACCACAAAAAGAAAATTCATAATCGGTAAATATCACAAAATAAAAAATTTTAATACTGCCGTGTCGTTTAAATGCTAATAAGGTTAAATCAATTAAATTTTGAAAAAATTAATCATAAACATACTAAGTGAAGCTTGACCAAAAAACAGTGATCCTTTATCGAAGGCATCCTTCCATTTGAAGTTTACAGGATTTTGTGTTGCATTTATAGGAATTTTATTTTCAATTGCAACGAGCTGATCATAGTATCTATGAAAAAATAAGCCTAAGAAATACGAATAGAAGATTAAACAATATCAGTAATCATGAAAAAATGGAAACGATCATGTCAGCTTGCAAAACAAGCTTATATTCTAACAAATTATTTAGACTTACTATGAATACTGCCATTGCAGGAGATAGGATAGTCCTGTTTTATTACTTATGAATAGCAATAATGAAAAAATATCGACACAAATACGCATAACAGTAATAAATACCTTGTCAATACATCTAAAGCACTTTGATGCTTATCCAATGGTTGATTGCATGCTTTATTACGCATTTTGTTGAGTTCTTGCACAGCTTCTTTGATTTCTGAGCTCACTTCACTTGATGACTGGTAAAAATTCTCGACAAATCTCATTAGAGGCTTCGTTAAGTCAACTTCGTTTGTATGTTTTAATGGTACTGCTAGAAAGGACATTTTGCACGCCTATAAAAACTGTTGTTTGCAATAAGAAATGCAACTGAAATGCAATTTGAACGAAAGGCACTTCCTTTCAAGTATACAATTTCTGAGAATAGGCAAGGGCGTAAGTGACAATAATTTCTAGAAAAGATGACTTCATAAAATTATACCAAAACTGAAGTGAAAAAAAACAATCGTAATACAAAATCATTTAAAGACGAGGAAATTGGAGAAATAGAAACAAAAGCTAGGGCAGAAATCAGTACCACTTTTATTACCTTAAAAATATTAAAGTGACGTAAGCGAATGTTAAATCAATACTGCAGCGATTAATGCCTTCACAAAAAAATAACTCGTTTTTAAAAAGTGCTGAATCAGAGGATTACAGAAGATATTATTGAAATATATACGGTATCCCTCCCAGATAGATTGGAACTGATAAACTGTTAAGGTAGAGATTGATAATAAGAAAACACAATTTTGAAACAATTGCACAGAGCAATATTCAGTACGTTCGTACAAAAAATAATGCAACAAAATTAGTGATAAGGGGCAAAAGAAAGAAACGAAAAATAGAAACTAAAGTAGAAAAAAGTTGATTTAGAGAAAAAGAAAGAGGGAGAAAAAAAGTATAAAGACAACACAGGACAGCAAGTGTAAACGACGCGAAGAGAGAAATGTTTTTTCTTGCAAGGGTTTGTAGTCGAGTTGCGCAAGATTTTACTTTGCTGCAAGTTTGAGATATCTGAGGATGACTGAAGTAATCATTGGATACGGTATTGCTTCTGAAGTGATTCAAGCACTTGATTGTTTCTAATATGATCATACTTCGTCGTTCATACTTGTAGACTTAGGGAACAAATAAAATCGAATTCTAAACTTTTTTATTTATTGTAGCAATTCATTTGTATGACTTTTTTTTTGAACTTGCATACTTTTGGGTAAATTAATGGATAGTACAGTACATAGTATTATCTTGTGACCAAGTGATTATTTTTGCTGTTTACTTACACGAGAAACATTTCCTTTTTTGTAGCGCAGAAAATTATTGCGATGAATTGTGGCGAGAAAAAATGCTTTTTTCATCACTGGAAGGAATTAATTTTCGATCTCCCTATAAATTGTTAGAAAAGTTTAATCGACACCAAAATTATGAATTTCTTTACACAACTCTTTATTGCCTACCAAAATAATGTTTTCAATGGAAGCAAACTGTAAAATTAATCCTTGTGGTAATTACTGAGTTTCTTCCAGTGATGTAAATCAAAATTCAGTATATGGCACAACAGTCAAGAAAGAAAACGAAATCTGTCTACGAATCATTACAGTTTTGTGCATTCTAATTACTTGAACACAACACTTTAAATTAATTTCTTATTCAGCAAACATGTTATAAATAAGATTACCTGACTTTAACTACAATAATCCATTTTCATCCTTTTAAATCAGATATTCATAAAAATAATGCATTTGACAATTTTTTCACGTGATTCCAAAACTAGCAACTCTTTGAGCTTTCAAATTTTGACGTACTTTTGGTTTCCAAAACTGGCAACTCTTTGAGCTTTCAAATTTCGTTCGTACTTTTGGTAGAAACTTCATCTTTATGCTAGTATCAGTTTTTTTCTTCGATGGAAATAAACCGAAAATAACGCAATTTGCTCCATAATCTGAAACCTGGACTTGAATGCGACCGTTATACTTCAGTTCTCAGTAAGAAGAAATAGAAAACCATCGCACTAACTTATTTTGATGATTTTCAGTCATTTGATAAATATGCAAAAGCAGATTTGAAACAAACACTATGTGATCACAAACTACATACAATTTAATTTTTGCATGCACAGAATAAACCAGATTTTCATGATGGAAGCCAGAGATATTTAATCTTTGGTTATCAGATATGACCATAACTTAAATGTGATAAAAAGTTGCGTTTTTGTCTTCATTTTCGAGGTTAAAACTTGTTGATGCTATGATGAAATGAGTGAATAACGGAAATATTGGAACTTTGATAGCATAAGTCAGTCTATGATAGGTATTTGCCAGTACATGCATGTCTAGGAGACAAATTACCACTTTGAAAACCTACTGTTCTAACTAGCTGCAGAGATTTCGATAAATCCCATGAAAGAAAATTGCGAACAAACTACTGGTATTCTACTTGTTTTATACGAACAGAATTTAGATTTGTGAGTAAAGGTAGGCTGCTATAGATATGTCATGGAGATCAGCAGCACACTCACACTCATCGATTTTTAATAGTATCAAGAAATTGTTTGTTTTTACAGAGTAGATAGATAGATAGATAGATAGTTAGTTAGTTAGTTAGTTAGATAGATAGATAGATAGATAGATAGATAGATAATATTTCTAGTGCTGCAAGGAGTGAAAAAATGAGAAGACTGATGATTATAATTATTAAAGTTTGACATTAAAATGAAATGGAAACCAATTTAGCAGAATAATTACTTGCATGAACCGCTCCACCATTTGACACTAGTATTACAAGTAATTAAGTTCACCAGTATTAATTCAGTAGTAATTTATTTACGCTTCTTAAATCACATGCTCTTCAGTTCTTTGAATCTCCAATTCAAACACTTCTGAATTTTCCACTCAGTGACTGAAATGTCTATTCTTTGCTAGCACAATCATTTATATTATGTTTGCTCGGATCCATTTACTTGTTTATTTATTTGTTTTTCTATTTAGTTAATTCATTTATTTCATTATATTATTTGCTCTTTTTTTCGTGCATAGTTCATACATTGTAATTAAAAACCAGTTGTAAACAATCGAAATAATCTAAAAATTTTATCGCAGTTTTGAATTTGATAAAATTTCAAGTAAAATGGATAGCTGCTAGCTACAAATATTTTGTTGCGAATAATTCTCACTGTAATTCACAGACACTTTTGTCGTATGCCTCGGTTTAGGAGCCTCCCTTTACTCACAAATTTAATTTTCGCTATTCATATTATTTTTACAAATATTAATCACTTATGCAGAATCCTTTGTAAAAAATGAGGGCAAATCTCTGCAACAAATAGAATCAATTAATCTCATCAAGCACCTTTTTCAGGTTACTGACTTTTTTCTTCCTGAAGGAATACATATCAAAATCAAAACCAAAGAATATATCTTTACAAAGCTTATCATTCATAAAAGGCTTAATGCTCTTGCTTTCGGTGAGCATTATGGTTGCACAAATGAAATAGTAAAAAACAAAAGTCTGAACTTCAATTAAAACTAAACTTTTACATTTCACAATAAAAGCATACAACGTGAATTTCATGTTAAAATGATTGAAACACATTTTTTTCTTAAATTTTTTGCAAATGTGATTTCTCAACTGAAATTAGTGCCCAAAATAGTGAACAGTGAAGTCTTAATTACTTTTACACATATTCATCTCTTTATCCCTTTTCAGCATTAGGCTATGAGTTAAATTTTCAGCTTAAAACGGATCTCAGTTTTAGGAAATTGACCAAAACAGAAACAAAAAATCAGTCCTATCTGAACTTGTAAATGTTTCTAAAAATTTGTGCAAATTTGAACCATCATTCGTACTGCTCGATCAGTAAGCAAGACGTGGACCACAGTGGAGATCTCAATCTGCATGGTGAACTTCCTGCCTTTTAATATTTGTTTTTCATATTTTCAAGTAATCTAAACAATTCTGTAAAAAGTTCATTATAGTAGATGAAAACTTTGCAACTCAAAACTGTTCAAATGCTCTCAACAAAATTAATTTTGAATCTATTTTTTTAGAAGCTATCACTCAATTTGCTATCAGTTCTCCTTACTATTTTAACATGATAGAGTGAGTAATCATAATCTTGAGCACAGTACTATATATCTTGATAAAATGAGATCAGTGTATTTACTAATTACTTTGTAGCCTTCTATTTTTGATTTTTTGGCCATTTGACCACTTTAGTTGGCTTACAATTAGTTATTTGATTCCTTTTAATTGAGAAAAAGTGATGTAATCAAGCATATCAAAAAAAGAATAATTTTAATTCTTGATTACTTCCATATTTTCTCAGTTTTGATTTTTTGCTTGAATTATTTGCAATTTTTTTTTCAAATTCAAAAATGCGCAAAGAAATTTTGTGAATTGCCCAACTGAGTACATTAAATTTTACATGTTTTTGACATTTTCTTCAAAATAACTCAGTGAACTCAAACTCAAAAGCATATGAGCTAGTTAATTTACATGTTTTTTTAATGCATTTGTAAAATTTGAAAGATTACTAAATAACACCATTATCGATCAGCTATTAGCACCAAATCGTATGCAAAATACAAGCGACTACAATAATGACGATTACTTTTATAATGCCACTGTTGTATTGGGAGTGCAAACACATTATGATGAGATAAGCCGAAGATAGTACTCATTTCAAACTGATTATCGAAAAAGCTCAGCAACAAAGTCTTTTCTCAGCTATTTAATGCATGAAAAAAAAATATTCTACCAAAAATGCTACAGCTTCCTGATAAAAAAACAAGCTAGCGCATCAGCTCCTTACAACTGAATGTTAATTTGTAGTGCGCAAAACATATGATGGATTTTTGAGATTCCAAGCAAAAATACGCAAGCGATAGAAGGAGAAAGCTTGAAATTAGTGGCGTACATTATTCCATTTATGTGCCTTTTCGTTAATTAATTTTAAGCAAGTTAGTACTAAGACTGAACTATTATACGCTTTTAATGCTAAAAAAGAAAAAATTATGTAAATTTGTAAATTTTAGGAGACAGAAGATGTTGAAGATCAATTTAAAGAATACTCACTCATGCCGTTTGCAATTGAAATTGACGACGCTAAGGATGCACTGATGTGCTTAATTCGTATGCAAGAAATTTAAGCATTTCCGAGTGTGCAGATGCTAACCGTTGTTAGCCTAACAATACTAGAAGTTTACAGTTATTTTTCACAATATCTGAAGGTAGAATTTGCACAAATGCAAATTTGTCTGCGTGATTTTCATTGAATATATGAAAAGATGCAAATATTTATCAAAAATTTACCAATTTGTTTTTAAGGCTTTCACTTGAAACTAATTTTTGTTTGCTGCACAAAGTTTTGCAGAAAAAAATTTAATTGAAATGACCCATATTTATTCAATTTATGAATTGGTTAAATAAGTTCAAAACTTAATTCTATTTCAGATCAGAAACACAACTGAATTCATAACTTGATTTCTTAATGCCAAAAAAGAAAACAATTGTGTGGTAGAGGTATGTAACTGATCTCTTCATATTATCGCATCACATCAAGCAAGATTAACTTTAAGCATTTACAAAACCATTTCGAATTAATATAATAATACTGAATGTTATTATTATCAATATTATTATTTTATTACTTTTACTGTTATGGTTATTATTATTGCAGTCATTGCTGCTGTTATTGCTGTCATTGACACTGACAAATTATGTTACAAACAACGCACGTACGACAAGCTAAGCACACAAACAGATAGCACACACATACCGGACTAGGACACACAACGGGATGCGAAGCTACACTCTCACGCTGCACCACACTTACGCTCGTGTAAGTTACTTATTTACGTTGTCCCTTTAGGGTGAATCTTGCGCATGCCGTGAAGAATTTTTTTCACAAAATATGATTTAGGTTACTTCTAAATGACATTTCAAACATACGCAAGTTTCCTCCCGTTGCTCAAACATTCAAATGCAACTTCATTAAGCAAAAACGGACCAAAGCATGATATTGAGCAGAAACAATCAGAATAGTCGATGAACGTAGTGACAAATTCAGAAATTCATGACAGAATTGCTTGACTAAAAACTCGCTAAAAACTAGCGTAATTAAAATGTTCACAATTCGTACATTATCCATGTATTCATGTTTTACTCATATGAAATTTTTGTCTATTTATCTGGCACTTGTTCATATTTTGTATTAAATACTGCAATTGCAATATGTGAGAAAATTATTGTGTCTTATATCCATTGCAATGCAAGCAGCTCAAGAAAATTAGGCATCGTTAAATGAAATATGGTATATTTCAGTTATGTGAACGAAATGCTTATTTTTAGTCATTTCCGAAGCAGCCTGTATTTTCTATCAGCACTGAACCTTCAGAATTTGCACGACCCACTAATGACATTTCTGTGAGCACAATATAATCCTAACAAACATATTCAGTCGCTAATGTTAATTATCTTAGTACTAAAAACTCTCCCATTACGATCGGATCCAATTATACATTTATCTGCATTTATTGATAAGCTGAAATGAACACCAATCAATTCAACGTGTTGTGATCTGAAAAAGCATGATTTTTATTTTACGAAGAAAAACATGAAAGTCTCAATATTTAACTCATCAAAAAAACTCAGCAATAACATTTACGCGGATTTGATTCACTAGGTGTTCTATCACTTCATTTAACTATGATGTGTTGTAAATTATTAGGAATATAATTGAATGTAACCTAGCGCTTCTATTCTTGAAAATTCGACTACTCTTGTTTGCAATGTTTGTTTATTTGTAATTCATATATTTTTCTGTAGATAAGTCTTTAAACATTGTCATATTTCATTGATGCATAATTGTAAAGCTTTTCAGGCTTTTTTCAAATCGTGGCCACTATTTGGCTTTGCCGTCAACACTCAATGCCATTATTTGACTTTGTCGTCACAAAAAGAAGCAACGGTAGAGCTTCATGTCTTCGATTGTTGCCCGTGGGCCAGAGCACCTATCATGAACAAAAGAAAAACTAAACGGCGCCAACTGGACCTCGCCGGGAAGGATGAATATGCAAGACAGCTATTCATCCCAAGTTGGATAATAAAACAATAGTACTATTTTGGTACTGAAGGCCTATGTCGTAGATTTATTGAGTGAAGCAGTTATTTACTTAAATAAATTTGTAATTCCATGAACAATGACAGTTCAAGTCATTGTTCATGGAATTACAAATTTATTTCAAATTGATTGGTCAGAACTAACTGAAACCAACAATAAGATAATTAATAGGATCGCATTGACCATGGAGTCTAATACATCAAAAAATATTTAGAAGGACTGGCAAGATCTTCTGAAAACTTTTATGCCTTGAATGGTATTTGTGATTTTTTCTTGTTTCTGACAATTTTGCTCACTAATATATTTTCATTTTCAATATATTTTCACTCATTTTGCTTAACAAAACAAAATGAATCCAATTCATTTGTTTGACTCTAATAGCTAATTTATGGATATCTTCACAGATCGAACAGCAGAATATAAAAGTGGGGAACTCAAGTTGCGATAAGCATCTGAAGCAGGAAATACAGCTCAAACGGACCAGAAGGAAGAAATCAGCAATGTATATGAAGTCCTTCTAATTTTTTTCATGGCATTTGATTTTATTATATTGTGGTATATTTTCTTAATTGTTCATTTATGCACTATTGTATGCTTTTTCTGTTTTTATGGAAGTGACCTATACAAGATTATTCCACAGCCTTTTTAACATTTGTGTCTCACCATCGAAAAATGCTGTTTTTATTTCAATGCGCGTTCTAAACATTTTTTAAACACTCCTTGTTTCCATCTTAATTAGTGTTTGAATTAATTCTCATCCTTTATCTATTTTCTTGTCTCGAGCTAAGTTTTTCATTTGAACTAGATTGTTGTGAGTTTTTTCAGAGTTTACGCTTCAGAAAATGAGCAAAATGGGGTTGCAAACAAACATATCTGTCATAACTGTTTAGTTTGAAGCACCTCTTTGATAGGATTTTTGAAATATTGTGTCATGTGAAGTTTTTTATAATAAAAAGCTAGGTAGCAACTTGAAGGTATGGAAGCTTAGAATATTTTCGGCTTGAGATAAACGTACAGTTGAAATGGCATATTGAAAGGGTATTGATTCACTTCTACGTCAATCAATCTGCCTGAAGACAAAATGACGTGAGAAGGACCTAAAAAGAACTTTACTGACGTGCCATTCTACAAATGGACCGAGCTTACTTTATTTTTTTGGGAGAAGAGAAACCTATGAGGCGGCATAGATGAAAGAAGCAAGTAGAGCAATATTTGCAAAGATAATTGCACAAACATGCAAAGGGCAATCAACCCAAAAGCAGGAACAGGATTTCGCAATGTTCGTACAGAATCTGGGCGTGTCTGTAGGGCAAGCAAGAAAGCTGCATACCCAATCTCCGTACTGCCTTCACTGTCGCTGCTGACAATGCAAGGAGCAGATGGGCCTGTTTTGTTGTCGGGACATTCGATGGTTCACGCCATTCAACTGTCTGCAGAATTCGCTAAATAATCCTCATATTTGTTCGATTCTTTGTGAAATGCGCTTTTGGACATCGCGTTTTAAAGGTTAGTATTTTCCAAAAATTTTACAGCTGTAAAAATAGATGTGTGCATTTATTGCTACTGTTACGATGTAAATAGATTGATTCAGAATTTAACAAAAAATAAATAGAAGTAAATTTTTTTTTGTTGTTGAATGATTGTTTGATGTTTGGATCACATGTATACACATTATTGTGCATGTTAACACATGTGATGACTGTGAGTGCGATTTTCTAGACTTGTTATTGTTTTTCTCTGTTCATTTGGATGACATGTGAAAAGAGGCAAGAAATACGTAAAAATAGATATATGAGAAAGATCCAAAACAAAGCTTAAGAAGTAAATTTGAATAACTTAAAAAAAGAAAAAGATCATTAGAAAATAATGAAGGTAAAGGTAAGTAAAAGGATCTTTCAGTATAAAATGAGAAAAGATTATGAAATGCAAAAATAAGAGGAAAATATTTGAAAAAAAAATTAGAATGATATAAAGGACTAAAAATAGTAAAGCCTACTTGTCACTCAATCTGTGTTGAATTACATTCCTATTTCTTCGATATAACTATTTTCCTTTGGTGATTTTTTAAAGTTTGAATTATATATACATGTAAAAGTGCATATTTATAAAGACTGTAAATGCGACTGTCAGATTTTCTATTGTTTTACTTTGATCATTGATTTGTTTCGGATGACAAGTAGAAAGGGGGAGAAAAACGAAAAAAGAAGCTAGATAT
>UYYF01000137.1:0-36227 GCA_900618365.1 Thelazia callipaeda
AGTCATTGACTTGGCAGGATTCTGTGTAACATATTCACTTGCCGCTTGATTCACTGCTCCAAGTATAAGCGGGTCAACATTCGCCGAGATTACTTTCGCCTTCACTTTGTCTGGTTTATCTCCTGTGCTTCTTGTGCTTCTTACATCAACACTAGTTATTTCTCCTCTACACCTAGACCTTAAAATCGTGTAGTGTGTTTTGCTCGAAGTGCGTAATTTGTAAATTGACACGTTTCGTGGACTCCTCCAAGAACGATTTCTGTGAGCACGGACGACCTACAATACTGGTGATCAGAGAATTCACTTGTTTTTTCAGTTCTTCGAGACTAACAAATCGGTCAAGGACAGCTTTCAGCACCTTTCCTTGCTACCTGCTTCGCGAGATTTCGATTTCACGGCGAATGCTTGAAGCGTGACCATTCTTCTGGGATCGGGTTTCGGTACACTGGCAGAATGTCACATCCTTTACATGGCTTTTTCCAATCGCATCTATTTTTCCATTGCTGACTCAAGATGCGGAATTTTACCTTTTACCCTCCATTTTATGTTTCTTGAACACAACCGCTCAGAGTCAGCCTTGGAGTCAACCGCTCAGCACCTCCGCAAAGCCGAGAATTTTCAACAGCGTTCGATATGAGAAATAATCAGTATATTTTCGTTAAGTAAAATTATTTTTCGTTATTCACATCAAACCATGCTAAGGTTCATATCTTTCAAAACAGAGACATGCACTGTTAAGATCGACGAAAGCATTGAAAACGCTTAGAAATTTCAAGATGACAAGAAATTAATTAGCAAAAAATGAATTAATATCTGTCAAATGTCTTTTTTATCGGAACCATTTTTTGTTCTGTAGTAATATTATTACGATTAATTTTTTCAGAAAATTTAAAACGTCTCTTACAGCACTAGATTTTACAAGAAATTCCACTTCTTCCGTACGATAAATAAGAGTAGGAATGGATGCATCTGGAAGACATGGCTCACTATTTGCTTTCCTCAACGTATCCAAATTACAATTTGAAGTTTCGTGACTGAAATACACACAAAAATAAATAATCACTATAAATAGGAAATGGCAAATTTTTATGAGTGCATTTTTTTCCTTTAATTTATATGCTGATCCAACAAATTTATTAAGACAAAAACCAATGATTTGCTAATAATTAATTCTATCCCACTGATAATAATTAATTGATTTCCATTAGAAACAAAACATAAACAGATAAAGAATTCAAAAAAAAAAATTGATAGATGGTATTATATATGCATTCTATCTAAGCTGATTACAGTGATATGACAGATTCACGAATTATTATCAACCAGTGATATCCGTCTTAAATGAAAATATATATTGGTCCATAGAGCTGAGATAATACAATTCTTGTACGTGGCAACAATTCTGTCTGCTTTTTTTGTGTTTTGTTTCCATTCATCAATAGCACATCAGACAAAACAAATTTGCATAATAATTTTTACTCAGAATTTTTTTTCAATTCTTGCTTAGCACCGTTCGTTGTACACATGTATTCTTAAATTAATTACCCTGGACTCACCTTTCAATATTTGCCGAAAAGCATGACAAAAACTGAACTGGTTGGCAGATAAGAACAGAATTAGTCGCATGATTCGAAATGAAATATTCGTTCAGTACTGATAGCAAACGTTGACGTCGTGCAAATTGCACAGCTGACAACACGAGCGACCATACAAAAAATATCATCAATATTCTGCAGTTGGCGTAATCAAATCATTATGAATATATGAGTCATTTCCAATTGTATTTCTTTTTGGTATTACTTATTTTCATGGCAATCATCGAAGTGAATTTAAAAAATTTGCATCGGACTACATTTCTATTAAAGCATATTAGCCATTGATTGCAGAAAGGATAAAGGCTTAAAAGTTCGATTTATTGAATAAGCATAAGGAACCAACATGATGCAGTTAGTGATAAATCGTGATCTTGGACTTGAAAATACGATTAAAATGAAAAGGAAACACAGTAAAATCAAATTTATTTATTCTAATAATACAAAACTACTTAAAAAATTTTTTTCAAATGAATTTCCTTGCATCTTCTTTAAATTTATTGATAAGATCTCTAAACTAAGAATTTATTCGAAAATGGTCGATCATAATCGGAATAACAAATCTGTTACTGAGTTATCTTTAAAATACATACTATTGCATTAAGAAGTGGACTAAACGCAAATCCCTTCTTTCTTGGAAAAAAGAAAACAAAAACAAACAAAAGAAAATTGTAGTACTTCCAGATGTCCTATGAACAATAAAATTTCTTGATGGGCATTTTTTAAATTAAACTATTAGATTGTGATTTAGTGAGGTAAAAGATCTTACAAGTACAATGCTTATTATTGCCATATTTTCAAATAATCAACACAAAAAATAACAAAAATGCACCAAATGCAACGAAAATTAATTAAGCAGAGTAAGGTCGCTGTTAATTTCTCATCACTTTAATAACGTGAAGTACCGGTCTAAAATACACAGCTTAAATTTTTTTTGTTCGTAAATAATATGAATTTATAGCAGTAGAAACATTAATATTAATAAGAATTTACGTATACTGCTAAAACTCAAAAAGAAAGACACGCACTCTTAATTTCCTGGCATGAAAGTTTATTTGCATTCCAGAAATAAAAATATATTTATAAAAATCAAGCACTCCGTATTTTAGAATCTTTTCATTATCGAAAAGCTAAGCATTGACAATTAAAGCCGGTTTTTTCTTATTAATAATTATGTGACAACTTCTGTATTACCTGACTGTTAATATTGTTCTGCTTCAGTACAGTGAATTTAATCTAGTTCTCTTCGCATGAATAAGCAGTGAGTGAAGTGATTACATTATTGACTAGCAGAAATTTGAGCATGCGTTAATTTGAAAAGTTTCCAGAATTGACCACAAACTACTCCGCAACCAACTCCTTTCAAAAAAATCCTCAAAATCAAACTGCTACGCTGAATATTTATATAATACTCACAAGACATGAAATTCAGCCATGACTTTTCTACTAGGATTATTCACACAAAGAATTATTTGCATTGTAGAATAAAAACAGAGGCAAATGCAATGTCAGGATAATATACATTGCTCATTACTTATCACTTTTAGCAAGTGTTTCTTATGCTTAACAATGAGTAGAAATAACCGTACGAAGATCGCTGCAACACAATAAATAAATTCCAACTTTAATTCATTGTAATTGTGATCAGACAGTGAGTCTATCTGTTTTCAAACAAGGTAGCCAAAAGCAAATACCAAGCACAAAATGCTCTAATGTTGGAAATCCTTATTTCTTCTATAAAAAAATGTAGATATAATGCTAGCAAGAGATGAAGGAGTAAGAAGGAAAAAGTAACACAGAAAGAGTAATAAGTAGCTTTAGGACAGACATTTGTCAATACATACTTTCATTCTTCTAGACCTAGTCATGAAAAAAACGTTAAGCAACCTTGCTTCTCCGACAGATTCGCAATTAATAGCTTCCTTATACAGAATGGATTGATGAAATCTTCTTGATATTAATTTCTCCCAGTATACATGGTTCGCCTTCCTAGTCGTTTTATGTTTGCATTTACAGGAGTCTGGTTAATGTTATCTCATTGTTGTTTAATTAAATCAGTAAAAGTTTAAGTAATAAAAAATTTTTAATTATAGATAGAAATAGAAATCAAAATTTTAGCATTTACCAGCGTGTGCGTCAATAAATACTGTGCCAAATTTAAAATTTTTTCCTTTTTTTATTGCCAAGCACTATCTATATTTTATGAAATATTCATACGTTGGCAATAAAATATTATGCGTAAAATGCTGAAGCCAAGATGTAGAAAATAAAGTATCATACGAAAATTTTGTGTGCTATCAGAAACTGTATATTATGAGGACTTATTACCATAAACACCATCAAAAGTACCAAATATCCTATTGCTTCCCCATACTATTGACGGTCAAATACCTGTAAGCTAATATTCCTCTGCAACAAAAAGTACAAAAAATGAAACCCAAAAAACTATATCGGAGATAAATGTCCCAATACAGCTTTACTATATGCTATGAATGACCCACTTCTCACATCCCTTCTAGATGATCATATTTTGGATAGATTGCATCTTTCTCAACTTCCCAATTTTTTGGTAATAAAAACTACCAATGTAGTAGAACTGATGAACAAGCCAAGTAGTAGTGCTTTTCAAATGAAGACTGTAACATCTAAGATTACGAAAGTGAACAATCTTTGCGAGGAGATTTTTTGATTTTGTGAGAAAAGAAATGAGTATAATATTTATTAGTAATAAGTATGAAAACAAATAAACTTCAATAGTATGGACATATTCTCCTATTATTTTATAACATGTTAATGTTAAATAGTGTAACAACAAATGCTCGTTCAACTGAATTAAAGAAAAACAAGGAAATAATACACTCATACCAAAATTTTTTTAATATTCATACTAAAATTTTGACCTTTAATAAATTTTAGAAACAAAAATTTATGTGTAAAAGCAATACGCTCAATAACAAAATCTTCAAAAGTCTTGTAATTCGAAATCATGATTTTCCAGAGTATAAAAATTCAAGATATCAGCAAAAAAAAATGATTTTGTGATAAGCAATCTCCTGGAATTATTATGTTTGTAGAATCAACATATTTTTTACATTTTAATAATATTTCGTTTCATCCTTAAACTTTCAAGTGAAAACCTTCATTTTTGTTTTCCTAGACTTTATTTCTGATTTTCCCAATCGTGAAACGTCAGTAAAAAGCATCACCTGTGACTGCTCTTCCACCTGCTTTTGAAAAAGTTTCAGAGCCGCAAAATTAAAACCACAGATATTCTGTAAGCAAAAATATTAGACAAAATTAACTCTGAAAATATATGTAAATTGATTCAGAGGTTATCGAGCAAAATAATAATAAATGATGTAAACTTTGCCAATTTTCTTCGCTACATGGAGCATTTATGTACTTATAAATAATTTGTGACTTAGCTGAAAAATATAACTACGATAAATCATACAAAAAATGAAAAAAACACTAACTCGCAATTCACTCAATCCTTGCGTGACTTTATGACTCAATTCAACCAAATGAAGTACAAGATCATTTTGTGTAACAAGATAGTTGTGATGAACTCTGAAGATGAATACGTTAGTATTGTAAAAAACTGTGACGCGAATGGAAATTTTATGAAGACAATACTCGATAAACTACAAAATTTCGTCTTATCTAAGATAAAATGAATATCAGTATGATGAAAATTTTTTGATCACAATTTGAAAATAATCTTTACTGTTGCAAAAACATGTTTCTTACTTTCTACTGATTAATGGTAAAACTGTTTCTTACTGAAAACAGCACAAAAAAACAGAGAAGTCATAGAATGCGCGAACTCACTTCACAAGAAATAGAATCACACGTGAAGCAAGCTCTGCCTTGTAATGTTTTCCAATGCAAACACCTAATGCTTTAATAATATCTGGAACAAACGCGAAAGGCACCATCAATAAGCTCTTTTCCAAGTGACTGAAAACTACAACTGAGGAAAAATGTACTAGTAGTAAATGAAAAAAAAAAATCAACCTTGACGGCACACGATTAATTACGTCCAGAATGAAATGATCCAGTGATGCGCTTTTAAAGTACGACAATAATGGATGTTTTTCGTGCTGGAAGAGAAAATGAACAGAAATATTCACGAAGAAATTTTTAAAAAATTTTGCGACAATTGTTATAACTATAGTTTTAATAGAGAATTTTGATGCAGAAAAATATCAAGGAAAAGAAACTTTTGTATCCTCCAGAACTGCTATTCTTTCACTACGAGCAATCTCCAATGCCTCGACAATATCCTCCATCTGCAACTATTTTCATTTAAGAAGAATTCTGAGATAAACATAGAAATCATTTTACGACTTCAAGGAAAAAATTATCACAATAAGAAAAAAATCAATAAGTTAATATCTTTAATGCAATAAACAAAAATGCAGTAAACTTTTTCTTCCTTGATCGAATATCAACTTTCAGAAAATGTTTTTAAAAATGAAATTGCAAGCAGCAAAGCAGAAAAATGACGAACCGACTTGATACTATCAATACTTTTCTGTACAGCCAGCTCTGCTTCACTATTTTTTTCTTCTCCGGGCACAATATCCACCAACTGAGTGAGAAGATTATCACTTTCCTTTTCTCGCTTCATTTCCTGCTCTGCTCCCAAAACAATAATTTGCTCTGTAAGTTCCCAAATTCGAATGGATTTGTCATGAGAAGCAGAAACCTACAAAATAAAATAGTGAATAAGGACAAAAATTTGAATATCAAACTTCTTAAAGCTTCGAAAAAAAATTTGCAGACTTAAATTTCTAAACGAAATAGATCAAGAACGCACAAGATATTTTCCATTAATAGTTTGAGAAAGTGCCCAAATCTCAGCAGAATGTGAATCTAGAACTTGAACACATTCAAATTTGTCAGCGTCCCACTGTTTTATCAAACCATCTTTGCCTGCCGACCATACTAAATGTTCGTCCGGTGAAAACAAGACACATGTTACTCTGAAATAACTTCGGGTTTATTTCAAATCAGAAAAAGTAAATAAGCGCGTGAAGAACTATGCAGTGATGTAAATCAAGCGACTTACAGGCTGAAGCTACTATAAAATTCTGCAAAGTGTTTATAACAGAAATGATTAAAATCAAATCTTATGAATTTTTCGGCTTGTACGGGCAACAAAAAACAAAATGAAATGAAATATGAACGAACATGTCACCATGCGCATGAAAAGACTTATGACAATCTCCAAAGTCTAATCCCCAAATTTTCACACTTTTGTCGGCTGATCCAGTCGCTACTAACTTGCTATCCTGCAGAATGATATACTTTTAGCTACAAAAATTACAGTTTTTGACGTGGTGCAAAAATAACTGTTTTCGAATTAAAAAGGGATGAATGATAACATGAGACATGAATTAGGTAAACACACATGCGAAATGTCAATAGCTATAACAGGAAGCGAATGTCCATAAAGTGAGACAAAAAACTTCAGCGTATCCATGAAATAAACATGTGCTGTATTATCTAATAATCCAACAGCAAGAAAATGAGAATTATTACTAGCAGCTACGCAGAGAGCTTCGTCTGGTACTTCCAGTATTCGGCAAGGTTCAAATGACAAACGTTTTCTGAAGGTTTACAGAATATGAATAGGAACTATTTCACAGCAGCATTAAAAACATAGGAAAAGTCAGAATGTCCGTAATTAGCATGTCACGAAACTATGAACAAATACCAGATCTCAAAATACCTTGTTCCTTCGTTCATCAATTTGTATGTCCAATACCGAACTTTTTTGTCACTGCCACATGAGATGAAGCCAATCTAAAACTAAACAAGTGCATAAGACATAAACATGAAGCAAGAATAATTCAATTTTTTATATCTACTCTAAAAAACTTGAAAATAAGAGATGGAAAAATTTGACAAAAATATAGACTTTATCAGGCGTCGATATGACACGCCAAATAGTCCCTTCGTGAGCTCGTTTAACTATTTCGAGTAATTCATTTGTTGCCAATTCAAATAGGAATATATCACCGTTCTGAAAACATGGGCTTCTTGAATAATGAAACTAAAAGTAACCTGACATATGAATACAGAAAAGATTCTCAAATTACTGATTAATCGACCTTTGTTCCCAAAACGACATGCTTGTCACCCGTAACGAACAATGATGCTGTGATATCAGCCATATCATGATCTTTCAACGTATGTGCAATCTGAAAGTTTTCAATTTTGATAAATTTTTCTTATAAAATCTGTTACTTATATGAATAAATTAAAACATGTAAAACTTTTAAACTATCATCATTTAAAAGAAGAGATTATTACTTTAAGACTGTGCAAATTCCAGACGATAGCGGCTTCCGCACTTCCCGAAACGAAACCAGAGCCACATTCAGAAACAGCAAGACAACGAACATCAGTACGATGACCCAACTGACATAAATGAAAAGGAGTCAAGCATGATATTGGAACAAAGTGTTTTAATTAATAGATTGATGACTACATAATGTATATCATGCATACTAACTTGGTTCAAATCAGCTAAGTCCATACACTGAACTTCATTAGATTTACAATTGATCAGAATCGTTTCAGATAAAATCGTATTTGTTGCATAGAGTATATACAACTGAAATGACATATAAATGAAAGTATTTTTAGTATAGAGAAAATGAAATTAAGTAGAAAAGTTATTAACAAATTTTTGGGCAACCAAAAATTTAGTTGAGCTACCACTTGATGTGATTGTATGAAAGAATATTACGTCTTATAAAGAAAATTCAAAGCCTTAAATCGATTTTATCTTAAGTTTAAGAAAAGAATGAAAGAAGTTTATTCCGAAAATATCGTTTGAGACGAAACCTGATACTGACGCATTCCTTCTTTAGGCTGTTTCACGGATGGACTAAAATCAACCCATTTTACTTTACCAGTCGGTACATATTCACCAATTCTTGAAATCAATAGTGTGACATCTTTTGCGACATCGCTTTCAGAGACAGTTTCTATCCCACCGCTACAAATAAGAAAGTATTTTTAATTTGTATCATAATAGCAAAAAAATCCAAAAAACCAATTAAATGTACTTTTCGGCTGATTTCTTTCGAGCCTTGCTAAGTTTCTTTTTAAAGCGCATTTGAGATTCATTTTCGTCATAAATTCGAAATATATCAACGCAATAAGACGAACCCTTAATAATCATCCCTTTCACATACAAAAGAAAAATATTAAGGATTTAAAATGGAACTGAAAAAGTGAAATGCAACAATTTTCAGAGCAAGAACCACGTTTTCTAATACTTCATTTCTTTATCGCAAGCAATTTTTCATTTCACCAGGTAATAGGGAAAAAAAGGGTGTTGAACACGATGAAACTGACAAAAACAGTATCGTCTCGACCTTAATATAATTTTCTAGTTTCTGAACTTACCACACAAGCGACAAGTTTTTCATCTCGACTTACAGCAAGCTGAAGACATCGACCTTTGGAATGTCGCAATAATTGACCTCTTTTCACACAACGAACAATATTCTGAAAACATCACTAACATGATTATAAATACTACGAATATTAATTGTATAATAACTAGACCTTTTGATAACCCGCATTCCGAAAATCTCACTTTACATTACTTACATTTTCTTGCGCATCAGCGAACCCAACTTCACTGTCTTCAACTTTTGCTTTTTTTAAATTATCTTCCCCTTCGAAATCTTCTTTATCAAGCCAATGAATATCGAAAACTCGCAATTCCAATTCTGCTGATCCAACCAACAAAAGGCTGTCATTTTTCAACAGTGAAAACGAATAAACCTTCAAGCAAAGATAGACAACAATGTATCTTAAATTCTCTATTCTGCATTGATATAAAATATTTAAAAAGCAATACGAAAGAAATCAAATATGAATAAATTTAAAACCTCTGAGTGACAGTCGACTATCGTGAAGAAGCAACTTTGGGATTCCATACTCCAAAACTTGATATATGTATCTTTTGAGCTGTAACAATGAAGGGTGATTTTCGGCTCTCATGTCGAAGATTTTGTTTTCAAAAAACTGAATAATGAAGTCTTAGCTCAGCTTTTTATGTTCAACATTTGCAAATAGTTTTTTATATAGTCTACCAACAGTAGATGGTTACTATGATTAAAGAAATTAGACTGAATTAACTGAAAAGTGTGTGGAACACCTGCTTAAAAGAAATCGTCCACTACAAGTAAACTGTAACTGGGTTACTGAATTTTTGTGTCCATTCAAACGAAACAGACCAGATTCATTAACAATATCCCAAGTAACGACTGCTGAGTCCTATAATGGAAATAACACTGTTTCTGTACTTGAAAGATGGAATAATTTATAACAACTGGTACTCATCTTTTTCCATTCTTCGAAGATTTGTAGTCCAAAGTACAATAGAAAAAATTTTAGCGAGAATTTGACGTTATTATTCATAACAAAAGCTGAGAATAACATGAAAACTAAAATGTTTTCCCAGATTATATTTTGATTGCTAACGCAAGTAATAAAATTGGACGACTAATAATACCACGTTTTCAATACAACTCAAACTAAACGTGTTTTAACAAAAAAATTTCCACGACATAGATATCACCAACACTCTATTGCGGAGAAAAAACAAAAAACAAACTTTCCCACCGGTAGCAAGCACTAAACTATCTTTACTGAATGCAATGCAATTAACAGCTGTTCGATGACCACAAAAAGTGATATATGTTGATCGATCTGAAATTCTTAAAAACTTCAAAACAGGAGATAAATGTTAAGAAGTTCAAATCTTTACAATATTTCTGCCATTCTACTTGCTTTAACCAATATTTTCTAACCATCGTTTTTTCGGTCATATAATCGCAGAGTTCCATCGACAAATCCAACAGCAAGAAACTGTCGATTTCCACTAAATTTCATAGTCGAAACAATTTTATCTGACCCTTTAATCTCATCAACCTGACAATATAATTAAGCTAAAAACACGTTTACCTGGTAAAATATTTGAAATGATGACTATAATGACATTTTGTTATCATGGAAATTTTATATGAGCAAACTCAATATAAAATAGAAACTCAACAGTAAATGCTGAATTATTAACAGAATCTCTTGGAAAAATTTTTGAACAGTCTAAACGAAGATTGTGCATTTCTAACGACATAATAGATGATATATAACAAACTTTTTCCCCTAACTTCATATTGTAAAAATGAACGTTTTCACAGGCTGATGCTGCACAAATATTATCAGTGATAGCAGCAACAGTTCCATTACTAGATGCGACAACATTGCAGATTCCATTTGGTGAAAATCGCAAATACTGTTTAGTCAATCCCATTGCTGGAAGTTTAATTTCTACAAATGAAATTACCAGAAAATCTTTACAATATTTTACTAGCCTGGAAGATAAATACAAAACTACAAAGCTGAATCTAAAATTGCTCCAGACCAGTTAACGTACTCTATTGGTTTCAAACGCTCTAGTTCTTTCTATTATTTTCAATAATTCCAATTAAAGAAAAATAGAATAAATGTGGAACTAAAAACCATAAAAACCATCCCCATCATATTCCCCTATAGCGGAAACAGCAACTAATTTCAAGAATCTTTTCTCTATATATACATCATTTCGATGTGTCACAATATTTGAACTTGTGTTTCAGTTTCAAACCACTGTGAAAATGAATTATCCAAAATAAAGTGATCATGTGGCAGCTCAAAACGATCTGATGCTCTTAGTCATTGCTCATTTTGATTAAGCAATTACAGTGTAGTATAAATCAGTAGGAGTTGGAAGATGTTGTACTTCTACAGATAATTCAAAGTTGCTGTCAAGTAACTCAATATTTATTACTCAGATTTGAAGCATTTCAGTAAACGAGTTACAATCTATAAAAGAACTAAAATATTTTTCTGAACCGAGGGTTAAATTTGAAACTCATTATATTTAGTGAGTTTTTCTTTTCAGAAAACAATAGTTAATTTGAACTTTAATTCGAGATTTCGCATTTCTCTTCGCTTGAAACAGCATGCAATTTTTGCATATTAATCATTATTTTGAAAAATTTTTATGGTAGGTAATAAATATGTTCTCTCACTGGGTTTCAAAAAAAATTTCTGAATCGGTTGACTGCATACTTCAAGCGCGAAAACTGCAGATTCCAAAGTTTGTTCTTGAAGAGTTTACGATAAAAACAAGTTTATATAATGCGAATGTTTTATGGTATTTGAATTAGGCAATCGGCTTCCACCATTAAACGTGCGGGATGACAAAGTGAAGATAATTGAATTTGACATGAGAGGGATAAAACAAGTCAGATTTTTTATATTCTCATTTGCAAATAATTTCTACTTTTAATACCATAAAAATTCAAAATACGAAACAATGCTTCGTTTCTTAAATATTTGAATTGCAAAGATAAATTTGTGGGTAATGACAAGCTTCTAAAACTATCAGCTTTTATTCCTAACTCTTTTTTTCACATTTCTTTATATCAATACAATTTTTGTCCAAATCTGTATGCACGAATGAAATTCTTTACTGCAGCATTACAGGTACTGCCAACACTTCAAGAAGATGGTGATGTTATACTTTTATTCAAGCAAAATAAGACGTTACGTTACATATTGATAAATCTTTATTAGCCGTGCATTCTTATTATATGAGTAACAGTTTATTAGATTCTTCAAAATAGATACTGGTGTAATTAATAGGAATTTCTCCATATGAATACGTATTTGTATTATTTTTTAAAGTTACAGTTTTTTTAAACTTGTGTATATTTTTACTTCATTACTGTTTTCGTGTGATCTAGCGTTGTAAATTTATTTGATTATATTTACTGTGATAACTTGTTAAAATGCTTTATTAGTTAATTGGGTATAGATGTGATGCGTTAAAATAGAGGTGTCAGAAAACTTAGCACTGTAAAATAGTACTTATAAAAGGGAGAGCGAAAAAAATTTGTATCGTCAGTGCGACAGAAAATTGGTACTCAAAGATCTTTTTCGTCTTCACGAATATCTTTTGCTTCAAAGATCTTTTGCTTACAATAGTTTATTTTTTGATCTAATTTGCTTGTGAATTATCTTTTAACTAAAATTTGCAAGCGTTTTTCAATTTATTAGTTTTGTTGTCAAATTTTCACTGGCTGCTCAATACTCATTTTGAAGGTAGCACATCTGTTTTATTTCATGAAATTGATGCTTTCTATAGTGCTTCAATATTTGAACCACCATGATTTTTCCAGAAACAGTGTTATCTGATGTAACACCTGGATCTACAATAGACATGCGCTTGTTTTCCACCATGAAATGTTTCTTAAATTGCTCTATCAAATATACGATACCAGTCGACAGATTTCGGCAAACACATATTATCTTGCACGAGCTGCATTGAGTTATATAGCAGATGTCATTTGTCACAAATCACCAAATATATGATAGGGCTTGATGTAACTGCAACACTTTTTTAGTTTCAATTAGTGAAATCAAAAATAAATACTTATATTTTCGCATTCTTGCAAGCAACTAAAAGATCCTAATGACTGCGGAACCAAATATCCACTGATAATTTCATGATTAGTATTAAGAATTAGTCTTAACAAAATATAAAGCAAAACAATTTTTGGTTACTAAATCAAAATTCTATCCAGTTTACGTGGCATTTTTAAGTCAATAAAATATGGTAAGTTTAAAAATTTTGCAATAGATACAATCATATTGGCCTGCTGATACTTAAGATTTTCTTACTGTTTGTTAATGTATTTAAAAATACTTCACTTGCCATTCTAGTCATTAGCAAATATGTATATTATTTTTTTACTCACTGATACTTTTTTAGATGAAGCTTGTAGCATAACTTCGTTTAGTCAATCAGCTGCAGTTAGATCAAACTTTAAGGGAACTAGTGGACATTGCTGATCAACAAGGTTTGTAAGTAAATCCTTTTAAAGTCGATCTTTGAAATTAAAATTTTAGTTTTTGGGCAGTTAAGAGAGTTAATTCGAAAGATGTTTCCATATAATTATAGTGCATGGTAAATTTACAGTAATGCAATAACCAAAATTAGTTAAAATAAGTGAAAATCAAAACGATAAGCTTTCCAGATCACTGGACCAAACTCATTTAAGAAGGATTTGAGCCGCGGTCGTTAGGCACTGAAATTTACCACAGCATTATTTGTCCTGCAATTATTAAAGTATTTTTTGACAATTTTAAACAAGTTTATAACTAAACTGTGATTTTTGTCGAATGACGCAAATTTTCCACCTCAGTTTTATAATCAAAAGTTGCTTCAAAAAAGTTCAAATAAGCAGTATTTAGGCACGCAAGTATCGTGTTGGTGTCAATCCATTTTTATCGGCATCATACACTTTTAACATTCCACGATATCCATATACCTTGCCGTTAAAAGTTCCCGGTCGAATATTACATGTTAATAAAGAAATCTTGGCCCTGGATTGACAGATTATTTTTTGCAGCCTCTCAAGACAGGAAATCATTGAAAGGTTTTGAATCCACGGAAAACAGGATCTCCTGAAATTTTGGGAAGTATTACATTAAAATATAATTCTTAAATGTTTAAATTGTATTTCTCTGAAGCTGAATTCATAATTTTGATAGAAATTCAATTTCTTTTCAAAGTTTCAAAAACAAGACCGATGATTTGATAGCACTAAAAAAGTTTCAAGACTTGCCGCAAAATGTCAAAGACAAAATTTTGGATCGAAAATGTTTTGGTTGGGCACTCAATGATCCAAGTTTGATAAAGCAAGTTTGAAACAGTCTAGTCTGAGTGCATTAACAGTCTAAAACTATGATTTAAGATAATATATATTTCTGAAGTATGGATCAGCACCGCATTTAATCATTTGTATTTCATATGATACGGCCATTTATTCATTCATAACCGACCTATTTCAGTATACCTACTACCCATTGGAAACGTACAACAACACTAACTTTTGGTGGTCCTGTCTCAAGTATGCAAGAGAAAGATATAAATATAGCAACCTCTAAAGATGTAAAATCATTATAACTTCATTACTCCACAGAAAATATGTTGTCAGGAATTCCCAAATAATTGCATAAATTTTTATTTCACATACAATGACAGCAGTAGGAGCAAAACTTCACTTTATTACACAATTGATGCTATGATAATTATAAATGCTGCAACTTAAATAAATTTGTCATATGACTTACGACAACATGAAATAATTGCTGCTGTGATTTTCTTAAATAGTATTTTTCAACACTGATATGGGGTTGATATGAGGTTTAAACACTGATATGAGGTTGACTCATAAATTAAGTTTGCTCTTCTTGCATTATGAATCCAAGTATATATAAATTAGGCATGCAGTTATGGAAATACATTTTTCATTTGATTTCTTGCAATTCGCAATTTCGAATTAGCAAGAAGAACGGATCGTTTTTCCTCTTCAAGTTTTTTTCATCTCTTGTATGCGTCTAAAAAACAGTTCATGAGTTATCTGACACTTATTAGGAACGTACTTTTTCGAAGTCTTTTCTGTTATGCTTATCTCGTATTTTATGAACCAGCGAGTAATAAATAGAAATATTACTTGTGTTAAGCTTTTGCATTATGATAACGGGCTTTTTGTCTTCAGAAGATTCTTCGTCATCTTCATCCGACTTCTCTTTTCCGGTCCCTTTTGAAGACCTGCTCTTTGTGCTTTCATCGTCATCCTCATCGTCCGGAGTGTGAGACAACGACGCATTTGAAGATATACTTTCAGACATGTCGGTACATGCTGAAGTCGTCGTTTTTCCTTTTATAGAAACAGGCTCTTGCTCAATTTTGTCGGTAGCAAGTGCATCGTTCTGGACACCACTTCTCACTGTTTTAGTTTTGTAAGTTTCTGCTTTAGAGTTATTTGTCACTGATTTGCTGGACAAATCAGACGACTTTACTCCTGCAAGGCGTAAAGTCATTTGCAATGATTTTGGCAGACTGCTCGACTCTTTGGTCAAGTTTACTGTTGGTTTTGATAGAAATGGAACGGTTGATGCCAACGATGTGGGCTTTGTTACATCTGTTCTGGCATTCAAGTGTTTCATTCCTATATCAGGCTTAACTGACATAGTACATTTAACATCTGGTTTTAAATCCGATTCTGCTGGTATTACGAAAGATGAGGAGCGAAACACGCTATTGTTAGATTCTGATGGAGATGGCAATCGCAACATAGAACTTGAAAAATTCACTGTCCAACTCGGTAATACCCATTGTGTTGATGGAGAGGAAGACGGAGAAGACGATGTAGGAGAGGAAGGTGAAACTGGTATTTGCCTTTTTGATTCTGGTGGTGTTGCTTCGGACAAAAGACTTAGAAAATCTGACAATCTTTTTTCTGATTTTGGATGTACTGAATGAACCGGCGGAAGTGGAAACGGTAGTTTTGTTTCGGATGCTGGTGCTACTGACTGAGTAGACGACGATTTGCTTTTTAAATTGAGTTCCATTGATGTAGCAACAGTTGATGGACATGACAATTCCCTTTCCGGTTTGGGTTGTAGTGATGTAGCTGGAGTTAACGAACGCGAGGATTCGGTTTTCGGTTTGGGTTGCACTGATGTAACTGCAATTGATAGACGCGATGATTCTTTTTTCGGTTTCAGTTGCTCTGACGTAACAGTTGATGGAGCCGATGATTCATTTTCTGATTTGAGTTGTGCTGGCGTGGCCGATGATGCAAGCCATAGTTTGTTTTCAGATTTTGTTGATACTGAAGGAATTTCGAATGACGGAGAGTGTGGTAACTTTATTTGTGACACTGGAGTCACAGATTGCGCGGGCCTTAATTCACTACGCAATTTTGTACAAATACTTTGAGTATGAATTGATGACGGTGACGATTTTGCTTTCGATTGTGTTATTGACTGAGGAAAAGATGTTAGTTTAGTTTCAGATTCAGACAGTGATGACTGAGTAGAAGAGGGTGGAGAAGGCGATAACTTCTTTTCTGACTCGGGAGAAATCATTTGGGTTGAAGATAGCAAAGAAGGTGGCACTTTACTGTGCTGTTTTAGTGGTAGTGAGGAGGTTACAGGTGACGGATGCGGCAGTAATTTGTTTACTAGTTTTGGTGGTATATTTTGAACCACAGATGATAAAAACGGTATTTTGTTTTCTAGCTTTGGTAGATTCGTGAGTGATGGAAGCAGTGAGCTGCTTTCCGACTTTGATTCATTTAGCTGTGAAGTCGAAACCAAAGGTAAAATTGGTAAATGAGTTTTCAGTCTTGACAAAGTCCGTTGTGTGGATGCCTCATTATCAGTAAGCAATTTTTTCGAACTTACATCAGACTGAGAATCCGAAATATTTTTATCTGATTTTCCCAGCACTGCTTTTGAACTTGATGCTTTGGATATTTGGTTTAAAATGGTGCTAGGTTTGGAGTAGAAGGAGGATAATGTTAGTGACTTCAGCGCAAACGAGCTCCTCAATTCCTTTTGTGATTTATCAGTCAATGTTGTAGCCTGATTTTCATGTTTCTTATCTGATAAGTTGCCGTCTGTTTTCTTAGTATCAAGCGATGAAGCAGAAATTGATTTTGTTTTTGCTTCTTGGAGCTGTGGCTTCTTGTTCCATGTTTTCACTGAAGAATCTTGAGAAAGGCGCTGTGATGAAATCTGCGATACAAGGGAGTTCTGAGTACTCATTTCCATCTCGGAGTCAGAGTCCTTCTTCGCTTCTCGCTCTTTAAACTTCGTTCCCTTCTCTTCTGTTGACACCTTCACTACGCTATCATATTCCTTCTCCTGAATGTCTTAGTACTAACTACTACTGTTGGACAGCTCGTTCAAGCTAAGCATTCATAACTAGAACTCAATTATACAACCATAAAGAATGCTACGAATGCAAACTGATTTTGATATGGAATGCAAAGAATTAGAACTGCAATCTTTGTAGAATGACTGTGCAGTAGAAAATAAATCTGACTTCTTATTCAATTAAAAGTAAAACGCTCCCGTTGATAGACGCACTCTTCTCTATGCACGTCTCTCTCCGTACTTTCTTTTCTGTGTAATTTTGCTTGTGCTACAGAAAAATAATCTACTTCTGACTCACAACAATTTTATGACTGCAAATGACAAAATGAATTTCAGTTAACATACTTAAGAAGTTAGCTTTCTCGTACGTCTGCTGACAATTTGTCGTTAATTTAGTTTCAGAGTAATAATCTTTCTGTCATCTATATAGATAGTAGTCTTTCTTAAAATTTTTGTGTTAGTCTGCTTACAATCTTCAATTACTGATAAAACAAGAGCAATTAAATCATCTCTAACTAATTCATTTTCGCATCATTTTCGTTGCAACATTGGTTATTTCAATATGCTCTCATATCCAATCTATCTGTCTTTTGCAATACTGATACATATAATAATATCTCAGCTAATAATTGAAGCTTTTCATCAGAAACTGCCTTCAGTAAAATTCTTCGTTACATAACTTGATTCAAGAGCCTAATTCATGCGTGCAATTTTCTGTATTACATTACCTCAACACATTCTTCCTCCAATTCTTTTGATCTTTCCCTTTCTTTTTCCTTGCTATCATCTTCTAAAGAATTTTGTGTCTCTTCTACGCCCGTCAGTCTCTTATCTACTTTTTTTTTCCGCCTGGAACTTCCTGTAAATCAAAATCCTAACTCTAGCAATTTCTCTTCAAGTTAAAAAATCAAAATGTAGCGCCAAAAACTAACTATGCCAAAACTATAGTATATGTAAGAAGTTTGCATTTTGTAGCAGCGTTTAATCAATTAGTTCAAAAATATTTACTGTAATTACCTCGTTTATTAATCGACCTATTTCTTTTGTGCCTACTTTTACTTTCCTTTTTATCTGCAAATCGAAATTGCATTTTACATGATAATTTCATTATAATCAGGATTATTTTTTTCATTTGCGTTTGCTAATATAAATTAGTTTTGAAAAGGTCAGGAAAAGCTGGAAGTCATCTACTATTATTCCACTTATCAGTTTTCAATACTGCTTGGGGCTGGTGTTAATAGACGTTAAATTAACTTATTATTGTGAGTTCCAATGCTATTAGTTTGATTTCTCCACATTATCGCTTACGCAAAAACAGCTAATATATGAAGCAGCAACTAAGCATTCGATTCATATCAGAATTAAAAATTTTCCATATTTTTCATTATCTTTTTATACATGTTAAGACATTGTTAGAAATATGAATTTGATTCATTTAAAGACAAAATTTAGTGTGATGTTCCATTAAGTGAGCAACGAGATTTGAATTCGCTGCTTGCTCTACTCAGTTCAACTTTGTTCAGTACATATAAAAATTGATTGAATTCTAGAGCTGTTAATGATTGCAACTTTGATAGTTTCAAGTCTGACCTCAGTATGATTCTCACTTATTTATCATCTACGTTTGTCATCAACAAATGATATTCATATTACTCTATTCTACGTGTAAATGTAAACCGATATAATAAATTTGACGACCATAAACTTTGATTTGTTCCCTTGTCTCTCGAATGGATCTTTTCCAGTGCAGTACACTAACAAATTCTTTTTGTTCTATTTTACTATTTTCATATTTCTGAATTTTTAAAGTATATTTTCATTGTTTAAATTCTGACAAAATGAGATTTAATTATTATAAATTACAGAATTTTTCTCATGCTATAATCCATTCCAGGCAACCTGCTGATTGCTTTCTGGATTTTGTTGACTTTCTAGAAATTGATCCTTTTTGTTTTCTTCCCTTCGATTTTGCCAACTTTTGCTTTCTCAATTGTTTGAGACGTTCATCTTCATCTTCTGCCATCATTTCATTTGGTTCCTCTTCGCTTTCCTAAGGTTTGAATATTGAAAAGACGAAACAAATTGAAAACGTAAAGAAAACTGAAAAACTGCTGATTACGTTTCAATACAAATAAAAGTTTATTTTCCTGATTTCGAAGTTCAGGGAATAATGATAAAATTTTCATGGTCATACTTTCTCCATTCATAAAATTTTACAATGATTTCCAACAGCAGGTTACTATCAACTGCTTACTTTCAACCATCACAGAAAAATCTTACAGCTTATGATTAGAATTTAAAATTATTGTTTCTCATGGTGTGGAAGCCAAAAAGAATAAAAAATGCAAAAATAAACTTGAGGGGCAGGTTCAGGTTGCACCACAACAGAATTGTAAGTAGAAGGGCACACAGAGCTTGATACAGATGACATCAACGACACCATCAGTGAGTCTGGTGGATTTGTTCCTTCGGTAGTTTGTGCTAAACTTGAGCTGGTTTCAGTTTGACTTGGTTTTGGTGGTTCCATGCCATCTTTCCATTTCAAGGTTCTACTTCGTAATTTGCTGTGCGCTGGTCTTCGAACTACGTCAACTTCTTCAAATTCGGTCATTTCTTGCTCATCATCAATTTTTTTCTGCTTCCTGATTGTACCAGCGTATTATGTACCAAAAAAAAAAAAATTGCTCGTTTCATTTTTAATAATTAAGAAAGTAAATGTTCCCAAGCCATTATTACGATACTCATCCACATTTTTCATCAATTCTGAAATAAATTGGCAATGAAACTTACTTAGAGCGAATTCTCCGTCTACTTTTACGCTCAGTTCGACTTCTGAAAAATAAAATGAAAACCAAGATATCAAATTATTCATTAAAAAATCATTTCTTGATAAAGTCATAAATTTTGAAAATTTCAATTTGACGACTTGTAAGTAAGCAAAAACGAGCAAGAAATTTGATTAGTGTTATCATTTTTGCTTAATCTTCGCATTTTTATGCTTGTGCTGTTTATTAAGTGTTTTAATTGTTTAAAAAAACAAGTACCTATTACTAATTCTAATGTCAGATTACTTAATTGAATTCTTTCAAGATAGCTGAAAAAAACTACTGGTGCACATATTTCCTGTTTAAATTGACTTGAATTTCGATTTTTACAATATCTCAAATATTATAAACATCGGGAATCATGATGAATTCTGCCGTACTCAACGTAAACTTTGGATACAAAAATACTATAGCTTTGTTCAACTTTTTTTTTCGGTAGAATAAAAAGCCAACTATGGAACAAAATATTTGATGCGTCAGGACGATTGTTTAGCTACTGATTATTGTAGAAAAATGTATGTTAAATCCAACCAACAACAAATAAACCTTATGAAAAGAATATAAGTTTGTGAATTTGAAAAAGACAATTTGAATTTTTCCATAATAGAACAGATGATTCCAAGCCAGGTCACTCACTATACATGCTAGACATTATTTAGATTTTACTATGCTTAAAAAATTAAAATATTTTGATGAAAAAGGATCTTTCTTGAAAACAAGTAACTGTATTTGAAATTTGATGAAGCTTAGCTTATTCAAGTTTTGAAAGTAATTAAAAAATTGAGTGCCCCAGTAACTAATTTGAAGAATAGTTGACCAGAAATGATTATTTCTGGAAAGTGAAAGAAAAAAAACTATTGAGAGCTGCATACAAACTTTTGCTGAACTCGGTCAACTGACTTCTTGCTTCCTGAAAAATATAATTTTCTCCCTCGTTAATTGGTACATAAATATGCAAAATTGTAATCGACTGATGCAGTAGTTCTGACTCTTTCTCTCAGCTGATTTCTTTCAAGAACTATTTTTTCTGGCAGTTAAACTTTTTTCGAGCTTTCTGGGATGCTATATCAGTACTTACAATCTTTTTTAGGTTTCAGAAAGGATGTACCAAGTAATTGCAACCCAAGAACTGCATATAAATTTTTCGAAACTACTTCCGATTTAGGAAAATTTAAAACTTGTCATGTTGCAATACACACTCTTCCAGCCCCATTTACTTGAATGCACTTAAGCTTGCTTTTTTCAAACTTTTGACCAAAAACACAGGAAACTTTCAACATCCAACACTTAATTTTTGTAAATTTCGGTGCAGTCATTGATTGAAACGGTAGGAATGAAGATTTTCGGAAAACTGATCAATGTTGTGAGAGGCAAAGTCAAGTATATGTAGAAGTTTTACTTTGACTATCGTTTAAAATTTAAAAGTTAGGTAAAATATGGTTTTTAAAACTCACTACTGCTACTTCGACTGGGTTTAAGTCGTCTCATTAAAACGTGTGAAAGTAAAACAGGCAACGTCAGCTCAATCTGAATTAGCGACCACTCATTACAACAATGAAAACTGTAAATAAACTTCCCCATGGCTGTATGAAACCAAATAGTCAGTGATTACCAATGAATCAATTTACTTATGAAAAAGAATATCCTACTTAGGATATTAATTTTCATTCGACTAGGTTAACTCAAGTTATCGTTGCGATGGATGACGATGACACATTTCACTTAGTGTGATCTGTTTTGTCAGTTTTGCAATAGGTTAACATGTTTGTGTTGGCCGTTGGTCTAAGTGTGGATATTATTGGTTTCGCTTTTTTCAGAATTGATGACGGGTCGGTTTTAAGTTACTCTTACATTTTTATTGCCCTATAATACGTTTGAATCCCACACATTTAAATGTTTTCGTGCACACTTTCACTTTTCTTGTTTCTTTGCATAGTTGTTCAAGTTAAGGCACCAGAAAGCAGTTAAATATTATATTGATTGCATTATGAGTATAGAACAAGACCAACCATTGTTTGATCTGCCAGAAGTATATGATAATCGTGGAGGCTGGGGAGCTGTCGGAACATTAGGCAAGTTCCAAAATTTACCTTATCAGCAGTTCAACAAAGCAGATAAAATTGGTAAAGTAGCGGATTGGATCGGAGTTACTCAATACAACGATCGATTTAGACGTAAGTTATCACATCATTTTGTTTTTTCATTTACTTGCTCTTTAGTGAATATCAAAAATTCTGCTTTTCATGGCATAAGTTATGAACAGTTTGGTTTTCATACATTTTTTTGAAATCTGATGTGATTTTTATTTGGAAAGATGCATTTTTGTTTTTTTAGATTTGTTCTCCTCATTATGCATGTTTTTCACTTTGCTTATCACAGGTTATTACTGTCCTATTTAAAACCAATATTTGTGGTCTTCAATTTGGACATTCATTTATAATTCTGTTGAATTTACTTTAAGTGCTTATAAATTAGCGCGCAGATTGTGTTGTTGTTGTGCTTTTATAAATTTCATATTGCATTCTAAAAAATTGTTGTCAACTAAGTATGTTTAGGTGATGGTCGACATGTCAATTTGTACATTTCCGGAGCTGTTGGTTCTCAGTATGATTATGTTCACGATGAAGAAGATGCTACATTTCAGCTTGTCGATACCAGTAGACCGCAACGATCAAATATACAAAAAAGTGGTCGAATGCGGCAGCAGCAACAATTTTATGTAAGGGTAATAGCTCTTTTCGCGGACTTTCAGTTTACTGAAAATTAAATAGGTTTTACCAAAATTTTTAGTTACCATGTTACCATAAACTAGTACAAAACAATAAGAACTAGACAAATACTTTGAGCTATCTGCTTCGATATTACCTCAACTTTATTTTTGTACTGATGAATAATAAATTTACTTTGGCAACAAGTGCATTAAATGATTCTGTTGAGGAATTTTTAGTGAAAATTTTTTTCTCGGTATACATATATTCGTTATTAAAAGTCACGCTGCAAGTAGCTGAAGTAAGTCGTGGGAAAAGTGAAAATTCTACCAAAATACTTCCTAAATGAGCAATACATTTTATTTTATGTGCTCTGTTGTGAATATTTTTTCAGCGGCGATTGGTGCAGAAAGAAAATGAACGAAGAAATCAAGCAAATTATGGGCAAAATCAAAAAATTAAGCGTAGCATTGCGAAGTAAATTAAAATAAAATCTGTTTAGTTTATGAGCAGTAATTAATAAAGATATAACTTCTCACACTTTTTACTTCAATTTGAAATTTTTGCTAGGGAACAACAAAAAGCTTTCAAACAGTGGCAACGGCGTGGTGGTGGTACGCGTGGTCGAGGTCGAGGTGGTCAAGGTTTCGGTCGCTGGGATCAGCGTAACCAAAAGCAGTTAGCTGCAAGTATTGCTGTGCGTCCGGAATGGCAAGTATTGGAAGAGATGGATTTTCCTCGACTTTCGAAGCTGAACTTGCCCAATATTGACTTAGGCTCAGATTTGTATGCGTTTTATTACTGTCAACTGCTTTTTTCTTAGGTGACGATTATCTAGGGGTCTTATTGTCACAGTTAACTAAGAATATTTTCTTCGTTGATTAATGTTCGCAGAGCACGAAATGTACAAAATAAATCAGCAAAGGAAATATATTAGTTTGAGAGTCGTACTAACTTAGTTTTTTAATTCTTCAGAAATGGTCATCGTTATGGTCAACTGTATTATTATGATAAATCATTTGATCGTGTTACCGTAAGAAATGAGAAGCCATTGCAACGCTGTGGTGGTACATTTTATAATTTGACAACAACAGAAGATCCAATCATTCAGAAGGTTTATTTATCGAGTTAGTCTGTGTTTTATATAGCTGTTTTATATGCTGGTCATGCTTCTTTTTTTTTCTTTTTTTTTTTCATTTTCAGTTGGCCCAGGAAAATGCTGGTAATGTCTTTGCAACAGATATGATATTAGCAACTTTAATGGCATCCACTCGTTCAGTATATAGTTGGGATGTTATCGCATATCGTGTTGGCGATAAACTTTTCTTTGACAAACGGGATACCGGTGGCTTTTCTAATCCAGTTGGTATGTTGAATTTTGTCCGTCTCCGTAATTTAAAGTATGAAACGTGATTTCTAGAAAGTTGATTGATTGCTATAACATTTCATAAAATTTAGTCTTTGCTACACTCACATTTAGAAAAGTGTAGTTTATGATTTGAATGGCTCTTAATTGGTGACAAATGTCTTTTTGATTTGGCTAATAAATGACTTTTCCAGTTTATTAAGCAGGTGAAAACAAGTTTGTATTTACTGATTTACAAATTATAGTTTTAATAGTTTTAAATTTTAGATGCCTTAACAGTGAGCGAAACTTCACCAGATGCTCCAAATAGTGATGATGCAACAAGCATCAATCATCCGCGTAGTCTTGCAACAGAAGCTCTCTATATTAATCAAAATTTTCGTCGTATGGTTCTTAAAAGGGTAAAACTTTCTGATATTTTGTACTGATCTAATCAATCTCTTTATGAAACATATTTTCAATTTTTGAGATTATCTTCCAGAATGAAGAACCATTTAAATATGATAATCCACGTCTGCCATTCGATGAGAGTGAGACAGATGCTGATTCATGCGTTGCATATAAGTGAGCACTTTGCCATTACATTTTTTGTTAATATATAATTGGACAGTGTATTATTTGAAAAGCTCGAAATAAAATGGTTTTATTCCTAATAATGAATACTTTCTCAACAATCATTGATGGGGTATGATATCATTGTTTAAATACTTTTTTTTTCGTATTTTGATACTCAAGCTTATTTATTAAATGCCTTTGTTAATTGGCATTGAATATGTAGTAATGAGAATTGTTGTTAGAAAGTCACATAAATATTTAAAAAGTCTGTTTTGAAAATCCCATGAAATTATTCTCATTTGCAGTTGTGTTTTTGGCGCCAGGTTTTTATGTGTTATGAAATCTTTTCTTAAAAGATAACCAATTTCTAGATT
Organism: Thelazia callipaeda; assembly: GCA_900618365.1. NCBI lineage: Eukaryota > Metazoa > Nematoda > Chromadorea > Rhabditida > Thelaziidae > Thelazia > Thelazia callipaeda. Next base: position 25,228 of record UYYF01000137.1, read on the forward strand.
ATAGCCATATCCAGCAAATCATTATCAAAGTTTGTATTCCTATTATTTTTGGTAATTAAATCTACTGTGCATTGAAGGTATCGTTCATGGAATTTGGGACGTCAGACGAACGGTACTGAAATTCGTCTTATTTGCCGAACTGAGCATGATGGTGTTACGGTGGGACCGAATGGAGAGACGCAAACTTTGACGATAAAAGCATTTAACGAGTGGGATTCTCGGGTCAGTTTATAAATGTTTTAAGGTCCAATTACTTACCATTCGTATATTGACATTTAGAATGAAGTTAAGAGATCTTGGTAATTTGAAATGTAGGCATGTAACCGTTATGCTTTTAGATAAGATGAAAGTTACATTATTTGTTTTAATGTTCATTTTCTCATCCAATTTTCAAGCATTGATTTGTGTATGATGCTTAGCAGACTAAGATGGGAACACAGTTTTTAGATGGCAAGTGGTGTAGACTGGAGAAGTAAATTAGATACTCAGAAAGGTGCTGTGCTTGCTACAGAACTACAAAATAATAGTTGCAAATTAGCAAAATGGACATTACAAGCACTTCTTGCTGGTTCAGATCAAATCAAGTTTGGGTTAGTAATCATTTCCAAATATTGGTTTTTCACACTTTGAATGTGCAAGATACTTGAAGCAATTGATAAAAAGTTCTAGATATCAGTTTATTCACATCAGTTAATGGCGTGAAATGGTGCAATGAAATTAAGTGGTTTTTCACTGCTTAACTTTATTTTTAATTATTTAATTTCACTCTCTCCCAAATTTTGTGTCGTGAATACTATAAATTAAATTTATAAACCAAAGATATTTAGCTACGTTTCGCGACTCAGTATACGTAATAGTGCTAGCCACGTCATCCTTGGCACTCAACAGTACAAACCGACTGAATTTGCTACAAACATTACATTAAATTTAGACAACGCTTGGGGTATTTTGCGTTGCATAATTGATCACTGCATGAAGCAGCCACCAGGAAAATATCTTCTTTTGAAAGATCCAAACAAGGTTCATATTAGATCTCCTAATGTTCGTTTCTAAGTTCAACAAATTTTGATTGTACGGTCTATTGTTAGGCATAATTCTATCGTTGCCCTTTTTTCATTAAATAGTTACAATTGTTTCTTAGTAGTAATGATGTTTTTTATTCTTTTAAAAGATCTGAAAGCAGGCATTACATGAACATATAGACGTTGTTTGTGGTCGGATTTGATTTCTTTTTTCGAAAGCACATGTATGTTCAAAACTTTTTTAAGGAAAATTTTCAGCAAGCAGTACGGCTTTATTCTTTGCCTGAAGGAACGTTTGAATCAAGTGCTGAAGAGGAAAGTAATAACTCGGGAGATGAGAACTCTGATGGTGAAGCTTAGATTTATATAGTAACAGTTTTATGTGTACTATATATATTTTAATTTCTTTTTTTGAGTCGTCCATTGAAAATCATAGATTCTTGGCATTGTAGTTTATTAAACCATTGTTACAAATCTTTCATACATCTAGTACAAAGTTTTGACTTTATTCTCTAGTTCATTGGTCCTGTATTGAGAATTCTTATTTTCTTGATTTTCACAGTCCTCGTTCTCACACTGTAAGCAATTTTATTTTGCTGCTATTATTAATAAATTTGGCAATTTAATATTATTTTTAATAAATTGATGATATAATATTCCTTGTGAAATATAGTGTTTATTCAAACTTATTTTGGGGACTACATATACCACTTTGATTCCGTAAGATTGAGGATTTAGCAGACTTTAAGAATATGCGTCTGGCTAATAGTGGTTACTGTTTGCCTCTGAAGTTTTGTTGATGTGATACGACATGAGGGATTTGAAAGCCAGTTTGGTCAGTTGTAGGAGCCATTTGAGATATATTTACGATTTGTAGTGTCCATTTGAGATATATTTACGATTTGTATTGTCCATTTGAGATATATTTACGATTTGTAGTGTCCATTGGTCTATCAAGACTCATGAGGTTTTGTGTCTTGACTTTGTAGGTTACTTTGGTTGATAAAAGTTCTCATGCCAACATGATTAGACTGTCTGACTGACCTTCCATTGAACAATCTTCATTTTACTGTGATTTTAATGTGCTTGATTGCATCCTTTGAGATTGTCAGGGAAACAAATAAATGTGACAGAATTCAGGCGGGGACACGTATCTAAAGTATATCTCGTGTTTTCCACAAGATATGGATACGATACGTAATGTAGGCATTTACTCTATGTTTTGTGTTGTAATTGTTTCTGTCAAGAGTGAGAATTATCTATATTCATCTGTTATTGACCTTGTTAGTCTTCGAGATTATGCATAACGATTTGTAATTAAATGAAGTGACTTTGCAGCATATTTGAGTAAGATTGCGCATGCACTTGGAAAACTAATTTTTTCTTAAATTCAATGCTAGGGTTGGTTCATGTACTACCACGTTTGTAGCACTGCAGTTAATATAAATTTTCTGCTCAAATATTTTTTTAGAATGAGTTTTAGGCATTAGTGTCTTCATAAACTTTCATATACTGTACTATTCTCTGGCGATATCGATTGCAATGCAAGCAGTTCTGGCGTTGTGTCATTTTTGTGAGAATCATGGTCCGCGTGTATTGATGACAACACAGTCTGTCCCGGAAAACCTCCGAGATAATTACTGTTTGTTCAGAACAAGCAAAAGATCAACATCATCTTTAAACACTGGTCAGTTATTTATGGAAGATTCAAAATATTCCTATGATGGTTGCTACATTTGACATTTTTATATGATTAGTAGAGCTTTATAGGCTTATCTCTCAAGAAATATGGTTTATTTTAAAGAATACATGTCATTTCATCGTGAGACCGGTTTTGAGCAGCTTCTTATGAAAATATCGATAAAAGGTAATAAATGTAGTGAATCAAATTATAGGCATTTATGTTGTATAGTTCTTTAACGTTTCATTCTCAATTGAAATGTTGAGGAAAATTAACTTTCCTTATTCCTCATATAGGCTAATCAAAAATAGCAGACTGAATTTTCCAAATTGATTGTTTGCAATTTCTCTTAATTAGGAAAAGAAATCAGCTGCTTGGGAACAATTTTTAGAAAATAGAATTGGGAGAAGAACAAATTTTCAGATTACGAGAAACCCGTATTGAAAAATGTTTTAATATCTGTGGAATTATTCCAAGAAAGATAAATTTTGGTGCTAGAGAATGAATAATCTATTTTAGTGGTTGTTCATACGTGGTGATTTTATTTGAATTTATATTATTTCAGGAGGTTTTTTCCGACGTGGCATTGAAGAGTCTCGTTGCGCTGCATGTACTTCGTTTGGCCAGTTTGGTCTAGTCACGAATGATGTTGAATCAGGAATAAGCTACATAAGCACACAGGTACTGAACTGATTTGAAAAAGCTGTCAAAGGCATTTTGTTGTCTGCATTAGTTTTTCTTCAGCATCTTCATTTAATTACTGACCTAGAAGTATGATTACAGTTATATACTTCCAATGGCTGACAAATTCTATACTTTGATTCGATGTCAAATTTAGAAACTAATAAAATATTAATAACTGAGAAAGCTTCGAACTTATTTTTTTTTTTCGTAAATTCAAAAAATTTACATTGCATCTTCTGTTTTACAAATGTTTGTATCTTGCAGACTGCTTTAAATGATCGAGTAGATCAATTAGTAATGCATTCATGTCTTCATTCACTGAGTTGTGAGGTACCTGCTACACCAAATGATAACTTTATGGCAGCATGCAGTACTACAAAGTGGGACAATCCATGGGAAGAAATTAATAGAGAAGCAAATGAAGGTGTCGTGTTATTCGGAGACGAAGAACACGGCTATACATTATCATTTACATTTAGGTGGTGATTACATAGATTTTTCATTCTCCATATAAGTGAAAACTCGCCTCAAAAGTGATTTTTATTTGCTCGTAAGAATCATCTGAGTTTGAAACTTTAGTTATGCATTATATTTTGTTCGCCGTTGAAAGTTGAGTTCTGTACCAGACGGATGTTTTCAGATATCTGTTAGTAATTCATTTCCTTGTAGCTTGAAGATTGTTAATTCAGAATTCATGATTGCAAGGCACGTGGTTTCTTACGCCTGTTTTCACTCGTCCTTGTTTCTATGGACAAGCTGTTTATCACTTACAATTATGACTTTTTCGTGGCTACAATGTCATCAATCGTTCGTCGTTTACAAGTGATGATTTATTATGCAAGGTTTTGAAATGATAAACATTTGATTTATTGCTAAAGATAGTTCGAACTCTACTTAGGAGAAATTACAGGTTCTATTTATGACCTTCTCTGAAAAATACATGCATTTGTAGAATGAATCTTTGTGCTGTATTTATGTTTATTGTTTCTAATTATTGCGATATTAATGTTTTTTGGTACTGAATTATTTACTTCTGTAGATAGAATCAGATGTCGTTTTTAATCGTGAACAAGAAGATCCGTCCAATGAAGTATTCAAGCAAGCTTCAGCTACACGATCTTTACTACTACCAGCACACTTTTTACGTACGCAAGTAACCAAATTCGAACTAGACACATCACGCAGTTTAGCACAAATCACGAACTGTGCAGATATTTTTACACAATTACATATGTAAAGTTTTATGATATGATTTCTCTCTTGAAAAATATATTTGCAGTTGGCAGCTATTTCATCACCTCATGAAGCTAGTTCATGTTCTTTTATGCTGCGTGATCTCATATTCAACTTATGCATCTAAGTTTTTTAAGATAAGTGAGGAGAAGTTTCTGAGTGTAAAGAATACATTTCTATAATAATTGTATTTAATTTTATTTTCAGGTTTATGGTTTATATATTGCGCACACAAACACGGTTATGCAAAGAGTACTTGTTAGAAGGGGTACCAACGCAGGATATGCTTGTAATGAAAGAACGTGAGACAAAAACTAATAATGATGCTAATGCAGTTGATTTAAATAGTTCTCGAAATCTGGAGTCCTTTGCAACATTGCAGCAAATTGCATCAAAGCTTGAAAATTTGAGAAAAGTTGATGATCACAGTGTTTTGGAGATTGTTTTGACGCAGTTAGTTACCGGTGGACAAGTTAGTTTTGTAATTTGTTCTAGAAATTAGGCAGCGTGTTTAAAAATCTTTTTTTTTTTTTTGGAAAAAACTTATTTTAATTTTTTCACTTTGTGTTTGCACTTTGGATTTAGTTTTGTATTATTTTAATAAAATTTTTCTGAGATGAGCAGGAATAAGGTTAGAAAATTGGTTCAAGGATATTTTATTAATATGTAACTTGGAATTTCGTTAGTCTTCTTTTCTTCCACTGAACATGTAACGGCGTTAGTCTTTTTCTTACAGATTGTTATCAAGTGCCAGGATCCAACGATCGCTCATTGTTTTCTCTTAGCACTTTCTAATTTGTTACCTCTCGGTTGTGTTCGTCTGTCATATGCCGAAAACTACCAACACGTTTTTGTGTAACTTTCGAATAGAATACTTTTTTCAACCATTTTTACTAGTTATAATTTTCAGTAAAAACATTTTTCGAATATTACCAGATCAGGGAAAATTCATAACATTATTGCCATATAGAAAAGATTAGGATTATTCAGAAGGGTTTTATCTCATGAACTATTGTGAGTTGAGCAACTCAGAATAGTTCATAAGATAAAATATCACATCTATTTGGAAACACTACGAGGTTCGAATAATTTTGTTAGTTTTAGATCTAATTTATTCGGATGTCCAATAGAGACCAAATTATCTCTAGATGCGGTTGATATTGTAGTTTTACGAATGGATATTTCACTTGAAAGCGTATGCTGCATGCGATCAGTATCAAGAAATCAAAAATTGCCATTTTTTTCGAAAAATTATATTCCACCGCAGTTGAGAGCATCATCAAAGAATGATAATGTAAGATCAGTATTTCACTGCAACTTGTGAGGAAAAAGAGTGTACTAATTAATATTCAAGTACTTCGCACCTTATTACTTTTTGAACAATAGAACAATGAATAGAACTGGTTGGTTATGGGCATCACGTTTGCTTGGTAGTTATTAGACATTAATATACTGTCTGTTACATGCACTCTTTTAATTTGAAAAGCATTTATTGACGTTTCTACAAACAACACTTTGAAGTTCTATTGAGAAAGTAATTTATTGTAGATCAACAATTGTATGGCACAAAGTTTGGTAGAACTGTTGACGATGAGAAAGATAGAAAATTTTGAAGGTTATAATTTATCATTGATTGCTTGTCCGCAATATACGGCACCAAAATATCGTCTACCGACCATTGTTATTCGATACAAGCAGCTTCTTTTGGGTATGTATAAAAAATTTATCTGGGAAGAAGAGTTTATGCTATTTGTTATTAATTAGGATGACTTCATGTAATACTTCTTGTATATTATTAAGAGTATTTGTGGTAATGATAGTGATTTGGGGTTGATTAAAGATTGTTAATTTACTATTGAAGTACGGGAGATCTTAATAAAGCTTTAACTCCAAGAACTTTAAAAATTGTGGTTCTGCTTCAGAATTTGGAATCGAACTAAGGTATATTTCTCTCTGCGTTGTCAGTAAATACGAACTACTGATTTGTAAATGAAAAGGATGCAGAGAAACTTTGTTAAAAAATAAATGTTTACGGCATTTACATTAGAATAAGTTTTCCTTTCATTGTTTATGAGGAATTCTTATATATTATTCTCTAAATTTAGATAATGATCTTACATCTCACGTCCTGGCATCTGTTGTACAAAATACAAGAGAAGAATGGTTAAGCAAAGCGAAACTTTTTTATCAGCTTGGACGACAAAAAGTAAAGATCGATTTGAAAAAAGTACTCCAGGTTCTGAAATGTTCTGAACAGGTTTGTTATATTTGTAAAACTAATATATTTAGAGAAGGCACTTATTCTATCAAATGAGCATGCAAATATTGATTCAAGAATTATCTTATTCATGCCACACTCAAACCTAAAATTTTCTTTTATATATTCAGTGCCTGTAAACTGTGAATTTAACAATTTTTAGAATTGAATCTAGGATGTTAGTTTGGGATAATTAAATGGTGGGAAGGAGACATGAATAATTTACGGAAATTTCCGTGATTCTTTCATTAGGCTCTGGAAATGAGTTGAGGGGCAGGGCCGTCATATTCCATAGAAGTAGTAAAAGTGATTGAGATTTTCTTTTCTTACAGGATGGACCCGTTATTTTATTCTTCCAAGCTGGTCTGTCAACTTCATACAAACGTCAAGTTATGGAAGTTATAAAAAAGGGCACTGTGTAAGCAGATTAATTCAAATTGATTTGATGCTAATTTGTTGGATTCGTTTCATGCTTTTTCACTTGTGGTGGCTGACAACGATTGTGTTTCATACTGTTGATATACGGGGGTAAGAAAATGGCGAAGTAGACTTACAAATTCTATTTATGTAAGGTTCCTTTATTAAAAGTTTATTTATGAAAATGAATACTGACATGGTTTTTTCCTCACAAAGAAAAAGTATAAAATTCGAATAACAACAAATTGGTGATTATATTTGTATTTTTACCTGCGCCTGTCTAAACATTGTAATAACATTGTTTGCAAACTCTCTAGGCATCACATAGCAGATGGGATGTGTCGTGCGTATCCAAAAATTTATCATATTTTTATACTGAGAACAATTTTGTTCGTGATTGTGTTGTATTTTATCTATAAACTCCACACGTTCACTGGTAAACAGATTACCAGTTGTAGATAATATTATTTCACTTCAATAAAATTCAAGAGCTTCTCTTGTCATATTCTTGGCAATTAATTGTACAGCAAATTACTTTTTTTCGGTTTTTAAATTCCATATTGAAGTGTCAGTAATATTGTAGATCAAACTGCAGCTTTTTTAAATGCTTTATCGTGTTTATTCTTTTGTCGCAGTTTTCCTACATATTTTTACGGGTTCCCATATATAATTATAATTTTGATTGCATGATTATATCGCTTTCATTTTACATGGTTTCTTATCAAATACACTTCTTACTGGCTATTGTTCATTGTTAATTCGAAAATTTAGTGTGTCAGGCATATGGATGGTTACAAAGGTAACATACAGCACTTATTTCCGTAAAGTTCTTAAAAATTTCTGACATCCAAGTTTGCGAAATTTGGCAGTCATGGTGAACTACCATCATTTGATCAGCAATAATTTTTGTCATTGAAGAATCAGATGCCATTGAATTGTATTATTACATTTAACTAGTTTAACAGATATTTGCTTATCAAATGGTGGACTCTGAGTCGCAAATACTGAGATAAATAGCCACAATCATGTTACTTAGGTGGTGTTTTGAATGCTAATCATTTAGACGGACTATTTCTCTCATTTGTAGTGTTCTGACCTGTCACTTCGTCGAGTCCTCAATGATGGTCAAGTGAGATGCTTTCGAGTGATCACTATCGGTTGGTCATTTGCCTTAAGATAGTTTCCTTCACGTAGCGTTAATGGAAGGTCGTTGTTACAGTCCCAGCACAAGTCATCGTATGAGGAATTAATTTCGTTTTGCTCTTCATCTTAGCACCAGATCTATTAGCCAGTTAATCATACATTCGCTTTCTCTCGGTCTCAACTGTTGTCAACATGTCTTGACCAATAGTGCCAACCTTTATCTAGATTACTTCATGTCCCTTTCTATTGTTTATGCTTATCTGCTATCATTTTGCTTAGTCCTTATTGTTGACTGCATACTTACACATTAAAAAATTAATTTTTATTTCATGTCTCTTTTTTTATTGTCTCTTTTTTTATTGTGGATCATGATTTGTGGATCACTGTCTCTTTTTTTATTGTGGATCATGATATCCTATCGTATGTTCAAACGCGCTACCAACTCTACTCTCATTTTGCGGCGATCTCCTAAACATGAATTCGCTTGAGCGGGAACGCTTTCAGACCATACTTCTTGCAGAGTCTCAGATGGAAACGCCGCAAAACTCATTATGTCTTCTAGCAAACTCAGTGCAGCATTTTCTCAAGCTGTGTTAATTAGATAGTTCATTGTTTTCGCACGTTCCCTACAATGTTCGCACATACCTTTCTCAGCTTTAAACATATTTCTATCTTGGAACTGCCAGTATCGTGCTTCATCTTGCGGGGTAATGTTTCCCTACCGTAGCCACATTCATGATTTGGCTGTGGAGGTAGTTCACGCATCTTTTATATCTTTGCATGACTAATTCTCTATTTCGCCGTACCGCAGCGCTTTCTGCACTGCTATTAGATTTTCAGCTGTTAGATTTTCGTTGTATTTAGTCTGAAAGTAAGGTAAAATAAGTGCCAAGTACGACCCTTCTTCAGCTTCAAAATGGCTGCAAAAATTTTAATTCAAAAAGTACGCGAAAATACTGTTAACATCATGATAAAAAGTGCAAAAAAAATAAAAAACGAAATTCTGCTGTAGCAGAAATTATACAAATGATACAATATTTGTTACACAAATACTTATTGGTACGGCAAAATTTCTGAGAAGAATTGATAAGTATTTAAAATGATGGCAGTCGGGATCAAAATCAGAATGAGGTTGCAAGTCATAACTTGGAAGTGATGGGAAATCTGGAATCTGGATGTGATCTGTCTAAAATTTCCTGGATAACAGTATCTGTCTGTCAACAGTATCTGTCACAGTATGTTATGGAATAAAAGTATAATTTATATTTTTGAGTATGACCTCATAAACTTGTAAAATATTTTTTTAATTTAAATTAAACGTGATATCCGCATTTATTATTTAGTTCAGTTGTAACTTGAATTGAATTTAAGACTGAATAATCTTTGCCAGTAGAATTAATAAAGGCAAAAAAAGCTCTTCAAAATACAGTGTTCTGTATCAAAATTCGGAGTTTGATTATTGTATTGTTAAATGAATAAGGCTGAACGGAAGCTGAAAAGCAAAATAATATGTGCAGTAACACATACAAACACAAAAGTGGACAATAATGCCTGTGCTTGATTTAAAAATTTTGAGCGCAACTACACAAAATTTTGCCTAGTTGCTTTGAAAACTGGCGTGGATTTATTTATGTTATAATGATTAAGTATCAACTTCAGGTAATTGTATGCAAAAATATCACTTTTTCTTTTTTAAGCAACCTACTTTTTGAGACACGTATTACTTTGATGACATAAGCGAGCAAGCATTAATCACTTATGACGTATATTTATGCGCATATATTAGTATTTGTACATGATTTACGTCAAAAAGAATGACTTCAAGTTAGGAGCAAATCAGTACTCGACAGATAATTTCAAAATATTTTTATTGGATTATTACGAAATAATTAGCTGACTAGCCAGAAAAAAAAATCAGCCGAACCTCCCATATTGCACTTACGTTTCTGGAACCCGCCTCTTTCGGAAACTTCTAGAATTATCCTGGGATAATCCGGTCTGGCATTCGAAAGTCTAGAGCTGTGTTGCGTCGCTGGATTTCTCCTGACGCATTTAATTTCGTAGACATTTTGCAAATATCTACTGAATCAAAATACTTCAAGCCTGCGAGCCATTTTTATCTGAAAACTCATTATAACTTAAGGATATTTTTTCCTTATTTTGAAATTTTTCTAGTGATTATAGTGGTATATTTCGCTTCTTTCCAGTTAATGTACTGTTTATTATTTTCAGATAGCTGACCACATGAGACCTTGAATTCCTTGACGCAAATATTTCTGATTCTACTAATCTTCAAGTGTTTGCTACTCAGTAAAATTATCCACTTTCCGTTTTTTTAACCTTTTTAACCTAATAGCTTGATCCACAAAGATATGGATTTTGCAAAAGCTTTTCCTTTCAGATTTTATATAAATATATATTTCTAAATATAAATATATATATATATAGACACTAAATATATAGACATTATTAAATGTTTATACTATTCACTGTATCTGTTTAAAATTAATTATCGTCGTTCGATTAATAATAATAATAATAATAATAATAATAATAATAATAT
>UYYF01000138.1:0-36125 GCA_900618365.1 Thelazia callipaeda
TCGACCTATTACCATTTGACACAATATTCTACTTTTATTGTATTTTACACATAAGTTTGCTTACCTTCCACTCTCACTAAGCAGATGATTGTTGTTTTATTTCCATATATTCCATTATTTATATTAAAGTTTATATCATTTTATTGAATTAAAAAAAATGTTTTGTCAGCTATTTTTTTAATTAGAGTTTTGTTCCAAGTCTTATTTTATTACAAATTATGTTTCAAAATTGCTTTCTTCATATCATTAAAACTATTTTTTTTAGTTGGAGAATTTCAATTAAAGTTTGCAAATTTGTTATCAGTTTAAATGGTAATTGTAAATTCCTTTACCAACATCATTACTTATAGAGATCTAATTTTTTATGCATAAAAATAATTCTATGGCAGATTTAATCATATATTCAAGCAAGAATAATTGTTGTGCAAAATCCAACGTCGTGCACTAGATTTTTTAATATAGAACAAAAAGTTATATTTTTCTTTGCATTTTTGAAGGTTGAATTTAACTTGAAAAATAAGTCAGAAATCATGCAAATCTGACTTAGGCAAACATTTAGATCAAATTTGAAATTGAAATTAAATTGCTCACATTAATAGCTATAGTAATTTGGCTATATGAAATGTCATAATTGATAAGGTCTTCTCAGTATTCATCGCTAGCAGTAACATTTAAATGGATGTATGTCAATAAATACGATAAATTTAGCTGAGTTAATGTTGTCTTCAAGACAGCAGCACACCAGCAGGTTTTACTCTTATTTTTTCTTGAAGATAATTAATTCAAAAAGCTGCGGTATTTTTTTTTCTAAAATTAATTTTTGATCAAACAGTACGTGACCAGAATAATTTCAGCAAGGCATTCTTTGATATTTATAGCATAATCCTCACTTTGTATGCTCAATAGGAGATAACTGCATCCAGTATATTGCATGGTGTGGTGGTCAAGGTCAAATAGAAGTCAGCTGTAAAATATCCAGCAACAAATATGACAGATTATATTTCGATAAGGAAAGTTAAGCAGATCTGTATAGACAGAAAAGTCCTTATTGAAATAGATACATTTCTTCTAGTATTATTCTAAAATGTGAAATATCATTTCTAAAATTTTATTTCATGATAAAAAATTGCTTATGATCGCTTCGCTATTACTTTTCATTACTCGTTAATAATGAACAGTACTTTCTTTTGTTCTGCGAATTCTGACACAATTAAATAGCTAAATTACTTCAACACGCCTCCTCTTCCAATCACAACTTTCTTCTACGACAAATTAATCTTTCAAAATCTTTTCATATCTTGTAGAAAATAATTTTTTCCCATACATTAGGAATGATTACTCATACCAAAGTAATATATCACACTGACAAAATTTCCTTTGTTAATGCCTCTGCAACTAAACTCATTTCACTTCACCATTATTAGTATGACTGGTACTGTACTGTTGCGATGGAATCAAATGTTATCTTCACAGAGATGGGAAAAAATAATTTATTTACATATAAATAAATTAAAGTCAAGTTTACATATATCTTTACACCATTTTCATGAATTCGTAAGTTATGTACATAGCAATGAAGAAGCAAATAAGGAATGCACTGTCATCTCCAATCTTTCTCTGACTTCAAATTTTCTGAGGGATTTTGTAATTTCACCTCAGACATCAGCAGACAAAAAATCACAGAAAAGAATATACAATGAAAAATATCCTTCGTTTCACACTTTGTCACTCTGATGAATTAATTTTGAAAATTAATAAAACCAGATAAATATTTTAACATTTTATATTATATTATTTTACACATTCAAATGCAGCATGTGCATATATCACAGATATTACTATTCAGTCAAAATCAGAACAACTTCGACATTCTGCCGTTATTCGACCTTCAAACACGGGTAAAACGGTACAGTCATCATCAACTATGGTCCACTGATAGGGTGCCGAACAATCTTCGCAGTCACTTTTGAAAAAAAACCTAGAAGAAAAGCTTTCTATTCTCATGACACTTTTATGCAAATAATTTCAATGATGCTTTTTAATTACTCGCAAGTTACTTTTATAATTTTGTAATCTAAATTCCTCTTGAAAAACCAGTACACATCCATTCAATAATACAGAAATTGTTCCGACTTCGTTTAAAACTTTTATTACTTACCTTTTAGTCGTCTTCGATGAAATACCAAAACATCGACGAAACTCGCGAAATGTTATATCTCTCATTTCCAATTTAGCTACAAATGGTGCTTCGGCATGTTCTTCTTTGTATGATACTGTAAGATACTGCTGTTGTGGACAAAAGTTTCCACCAATGTTGTCACTAAAACCATATTTAATTGAGAAATAAGAACTATTCCCTTCTATCTTTAGGATATTTGTTTTTGATTTCCAAATATTTTCAACTCAAATTAATTTTCCCTACCAAATCAACTTAACGTATAACAGTTATTGTTTTTCAAATTTATTAGATTGCAACTTAATTGTTATATTTATCTTTATTCCAAAATCTAATAGATAAGAACTAATACTTCCAATAACAAAACTTGTTTTTGGCAGTTCACCAAAATACAACCAACAAGAAATAAACCTACGTAAACAATCGTTGTTTTTGTTCGTAAGGACAAGAACAATAATAAAAGCTATTGCTAGAAACTTCACTGCATGCTGAAATAAGATAATTATAAAACTGACCTTTTATAAATTAATATTTAAAAGTATCGAAAAAAAACGTTTAGATGATTTTTATTCAATGTCGAAAGCAAAATATTGAAAAAAAAAAACCTACTTCTAGATTTACATTGTGAAAAGGAAGTATTTTGAGTAGACATTGCCATGTGTCTAGCTTTTTCAAATAATGCTGCGCGATTAACGACATTAGCTGATTCAGAACTGCAGAAACCCGAACTATCCGAATAACGATGCCCACCGTACTCATTGCTAGAAATCATCCAATTAAATTTCCAAAGTACTCACATCAGAACCATGAAAAATATCTCAAATTGATAATGATATGAAAAAAGGACGAAACTAACTTGGACAAAGGTGTTGTGCTACGCAAACTATGAAATCCAGGATTCTGTGCACAGCTTGCATAATCTTTCAAGGCAGTAATAACACCAGGTGGTGGCGCAAAACCATTACGACCATATGGATTTGACAAATTAGTTACGTGAAATGTACTTGTCCAACGCACCGGTGATGCTGATTCTGTATAAGTATTAAAAAATTGAAGCCAATATAAAATAATATGCTGTCATACTCATCAAGTGATACCTTCACATTATGTTTTTAATACACTTTTAAAAACAAAAATAGTATGATTCATCCACAATTCATTCTACTCCCCAAGTTACTAACTATGACTTTTGATAATTTAAAGTTTCAAGACGTTTTTAAGAGGAATACACATTTTCTAAAAACTAACGCGAGCGACGTCTATCCTCTTTAGGATTTGTATCCCACTCAGCATTCATTCGTTGTTCATACTTATCCAACGAATCATCGCTGATTATCGAATCTGCCTCATCTATTTTTTCGGCTGTTGTCGATAAATGTTTCAAATCTCTAAAAAATAAACCATTTATTGAAAAAATCAAATTATTTTTTTCCGATTTTACTTCGAATTAATGTACAATGCATCATTAACTTTTAAAACATATTTATATCATTTGTGGAGGACAAACGAGGAAAAATGCCGATTCTTTTAACACAAATAAAAGGAACTATCAACTCAATGATCAAAATTATTATTTCTTTTATGAAAAACCTTGCATATATTTCATTTCCTGTTTCACGTTTATGTTGCTCTAAACGAGATAAAATTTTGTTCAGTTTATAGCAAAGAATTTCCGAGAACCGTTCCCTTTCTTCCGGTCGTTGATGCTTAAAGTCACTGCCATCTGGTGGACAGGTATAAAATACTTGGTCCTGTTGCAGCTGAAAGTCAACTAAACTGTATGTTCTATCATTACTATTTGTTTACCAATAATTAGAAACTAGAATAACATGCAAAACTACTGCAAAAAGAAATTGATCTAGAAGATAATACCTAAATATAGCATCAAAAAATGAACTATAAATTATTAGCGATTTTTACTGACAGATTTTTCATTTATCTAAAGCTGTGCTGACAAATAAAGATTGCTTAATGTTGCATGGTGACGTAAAGCGAATAGTATTTATTTCAATTTAATTTTAAAAAATGGATCATCTTTGAAACAAATCACAGAGATTTAATATTTAAACACAAAGTTGTGCAAGTCAAAAAAATAAACTACTAGCTTTTGTGATATCAATTTATATTAATCATTACACAATTTTAAAGCGTTGCTCAAAAAATGTAAATGTAAACAAAAATATTAAATAATACTCAAAAAGGCACAAAAATACAAAGTAATCAATCTCTTACGCCATGAACTCTTTGCGAAAACAAGCGTTCAGATCGACGTTTCCAATTACACTGTTTATTTCCAACGTCTTCACCTGACGCAGCACTGCATGATACAGAATCACCTGAATCCCGTTTACTCACATTTTGTACAGCTGTACTTCGTCTCGGTGCTTTCCACCTAAACAGTTCAGTGGTGATAGATAAGATCTTAGTTATTTAATCAGACTAATTTCACTTCGTCAGTTTAAATTTCGTAAAAAATTTAAAATTTCAAGAAATGCTAAATTAAACATGCAAGCATGATTTACAAATGTCAACATATATTACAGATTTCTGACACCAACAAATGAATGAATTTACTTTTTCCAAACTGAACTATGATTAGCGGAGCGCAGCACACTTTCAGCGCTAGTTGAAGCACACGTGTGACAACATCCCATGGAACACGTCATTTCGTCATTTTCATTTCCAATAAAGACGACTGGTGTCTCTTTTACTTCTGCATTTTGATTTACCAGCTGACAGAGAAAATTTTTACTCGAATTCAATATCACAAATGCAACTATTATTACATATGTAATGCGTATATGTATGTATCTACTCAACAAATAATTAAAGCAGATAAAAATTGGAAAGCATTCATATTGTACACAACTTTTTCTCAAAACAATGCTGATTGAGTTACCTGAACTCTGATAAACACCTCAATTGTATGATACTTTAATTAAATTAATTATTCAAGAATATTTCAACCTGTTGTGGCATGTAATTTTGATCTTTTACACAACTTAATGGATTATTTTTGGTGTTAAGAAAACTGCTAGTCATTTAGGGATGAAAAGACTTCAGAAATATTTGATTACAATGTTTTCTGTCTTTTGCAGCTAACCGAATCACTAATTCTGCGTATCTTTTCTTCCTTCTACACTGCCAATGCTTTTCTCCGTTTTCAAATAAACATCTAATCTATTTACTTTGCCTTTCTTTTCCGTACAGAACTTTTGCCCTTTGAAAATTTTGTAGTAAAGAAACAAGTAAAAATTGCTAATAGCAAATATTCTTCGATGCATACAAGTTGTAACAAACTAAAAATGACTTCGGCTACGACAATGGTCATTTTTTGAGTATTTAAGCGTTTATGTTGCAATATTATTCAAATTCCAAAACGAAATATTTGTTTTCAGAGAAAAATAATAATACTCACATTGCAGAAATGATTAGAATTCACGAAGATAGCATACTGCTTCCGCAAATATTCTAACACCTCATGTAAGCAAGGTTCGAACAGATTTTCACGCGGAACTTTGCTGGCTGACAAAGCGTGAATTCGTACGGACATTTCTTTTCTAGTTTCATCTGGGAGAAAAATGCACGTACCACTACGCATACTGCAATACAAAAATATCATTAAAATCTTCAATACTTGATATCTAATTCAAATTTCAATTTCAATATACAGAGAAAAAAACTCATCCAACTCAATCATAAACCAAAAGTTCGTTTGCAACAGCAATCAAAAATTATAATACTAAAAAAATACTAAAACTGTTTTTACTTTTCTTTGTGTCGTGAACTTTTTCTCTTTCACCCATACAATTTCAGAAGGTCACTAGCATTAGATTCTATTCAGTTTTTATAAAAACACTTAACCTGATGTATTTTCGATGGATTTTGCATGCAATTTCAGTGCATTTAGGGTCATTGCGCTGACTCAAATTCCTATAAAATGCAGAATCAAAGTTCAGTTTCGTACAGAAGATCGCAAAATAAATTCCTTAGTATAGAAAGAATAGAAAAACTTTGCCTCTACTCAGTTTCGGAAATTATTTTGTTTTTCGAGATAATTAAAGTTTCAGTAGACATATGCAATTTTTATGAAGTAAATATTTGCATTCGTTAGTTAGCACATGAAATATGCAAATTTCTTAGTAGTGAATATTTGTGCGGAAAAGTTTAGAACAGTTTTTGCAGTTTTCAGTTACGTTTCTCTTCAAAGTAAAGCATATGGGCTGCTTATCATTCTTTGTAATTTTAGAGCAGCTGTTAGCAAATTTCAGCTACTTTTTTCCTGTTTCGGAAAAACACATTATTTGTTGCGACGATAATGCGAACAAAAAACTTGTCTAACTTGAAAACAAGAAAATACTTAAAAGTTTATTACTGATCTTTTGATCGCTTGCAAACTTGAGTGCTGAGTAGTATGAAAGTAGATTAAATCAAGACATCTATTACGGATTAGTTTTGGATAAGATATGATGAACTTCTGTATGATAAGTCCTTCAATTTGTAATAATACAGATTTTACGTACTTGAAAGCTTTGATTGCGAAGTACAGATCTATGGAATCAACAATTTTCGTACTGCGACCGTCTCTAAACCATTCTTTGAAAGATTCTAAAGCGGCTGCATCTTCTAGAACATCTTCCAAACAATTCCACAAAACGTTACTACATTCATCCATTTAATCTAAACTTTTCATGTTAAGGTAATTTAGTAGTTAATGTAACGTATGTAGCAATAACGCATGATATATACGATGTCTCTTAAAAGAATGATATCAGCTCTAAGTAGATGAAGTTGCGTTGTGTACTGTATGACTACAAAAAAATGGAAAATTCCATGAGTCCAATAAAACTCAACTACCTGACTGCAATCAGACCGCAAACTGTAGAAAATTAACTATGAAAAAGTCTAATTAAAATAGAACGAGCAAGCATGCGCTTATTAAAGAAGGATTAAATTTACTGAACAGAGCAATTTTAGAAAAGTAAAAAGATCTTATGAAAATAAAAGCAATTATAAAAGTAGTAGCGAAATGTGAGATTTAGAAAATAACGACGTGTTGTTTACAGCAAGAAGTCTAAATTTAATAAAGACAACTTTTTAATTAAACTAATTAAATTAAACTTTATTTTTCTCTATAGTTTTAGTCTATCTTCAAAAAATTGCAGCCACTTTCCGAATTTTTGATATATTAAAAAATGATACCTAAAGTCGTTAAAAATAAAAGCATTTAAAGAATAGACTAAACTGCAACAGAAACAATAATAGTAAGAATAATAAGAATAAAGCTTTCACTTTGATGAAGAGAGACATTTAAAAGCGGTGCATGAGAATGAGCTCTACTTCTATAAGATGATAGCCAAGTGGATAAATGGTCTCATAAGTCGACTGATTCAATAAATTTGATCCAGTTCTCATCATTCAGTACAGATTGCAAAGAAACAATACAACTGTTCGCAGCATTGCTTGAACAGACAAAATATATTAATAGTTTAGCATTACTTGTCGACGTGCTCTACTTTATTTCCAAAATAATAAAAGCAGTAAAGAAAAATGCAAGTTATAATTGTATGCGTCTCTGCATCTGCATGAAAGAACTATTTTTAAGTATTCAGTCTCAGATAACTTCATGAATATTAAAATTATTCAAGCAATGATGTCATGCAGTTCTCGGAAATTTCAAGTAATGATATAATACGAACAAATTGCATTAAATAATATGAAGTATGAAGAGTTGGTATGCTTTCTGTGAAACATTATTGTGCCTAATAAAAAGAATCCATTTAAAAGCGGAAAAAGTTCTCTTAATTAGATAGAAATGGTTCACATTAAAATAAATGACGTTATTTTCTCTTCTCCTCTCCTTTCCAAAAAGATCATAACGTAAATGAACTAACGTAACTCATCACGTCATCGGATAGAAATTTTTTTATCAGAATAACCTCAGTGCATTTTGTAGTTGAAAGAACTTTGAGTTTATGAAACAATTTAATTATAATTTATAAGAACAGATCAATCAGTGTTTGCACCATGGCATCACTAGCACAAGACTTGATAACCGCAAAACTAGAATGACGAGAAAATAAAGCTTACTTACTGTTCTTATAAATTATAATTAAATGTACAAAATATATTAACAGTAGCAAATAAGGCTTTATTGAGACGATTAAACTATACTCTACTAAATCAAAGGAAAGTTCGCGAAATGAATAAAATTAAGCATGAGGAAGTAAGGCAAGAAATAACAAAAAAGTGGAAATTAGATCAAATCATAAATGAGAAGCAGTAGCTTCGTGAGTAAGAATGTTTCATAGATGTTCCCGGGAGAACTAAATCCCCATCAAGCCAAAATCAAGATTATTGCTCGAGGGGACATCAAGTCTGTGACTATGCATCTACTAATAACTCATTGAGGACTAATGATTTGGAAAACTCAGCTTAAAATCAGATAAACAAGTCCAAATACACACACACTAAAAATCAACACAACATAGTGATTTCAGGCATGGCGGCTGTGAGGTAAATGTGAAACAGATCAGAATAAAAATAATACAAAAACAAACAGCAAGGAATAACACGTAAAGATGCGTATGCTAGTTAACGTAAGAACAAAAATGGTACACGTGGTAAAGGATAGA
Source organism: Thelazia callipaeda (assembly GCA_900618365.1). Taxonomy (NCBI): domain Eukaryota; kingdom Metazoa; phylum Nematoda; class Chromadorea; order Rhabditida; family Thelaziidae; genus Thelazia; species Thelazia callipaeda. The sequence goes on from UYYF01000138.1 coordinate 8,812, forward strand.
CAGATGAATTTGAGAGGAGCGGAATGGACTAAAGGTAAATGTAAAGAATGATTAAAGTGGGAAGGTGGTGGCGGTATTGCTTTGATGTGAGTGGAGTGGTTGGCGGCAAGTGAAGGGATTATTGAAGGTGAGAAGGGAGTGGCGGCACTTCAAAGACTGGCTCTCTTTCAAACCACACCTACCATTCTGATACCCTTCCTGTTCCTGTTCCTGTTCTTCGTGTTTCTATCCTTGTACAGACGCTCTCTTCTCCTCATTTCTATTCTTAACTTCCTTTCTATTCCTATTCCTATTTTTAACCGCTGTTATATTATTAGCGAGTGCTAAATATCGCTGGAAATATGAGCTGAAATAAAAAGAATACAATAGCATAAGAATAGGAATAGAATGTGTTGTGAAAGGATGGATGGTCGGTGCCTCGTTTCATCCCTGAGGAGTCTGTCTCCTTTGGCTTGTCACTTCCCAATGCTGGAGGGTCGGTCGCTTCTCCTAACTACTTTGCCACCATTTTCTTTTGCCATTTGCCATCCAAAATATGCAAATTTCTTCTACTCTAATTTGCACATTTCACGTTAAAGAAAGATTAACAAATTTGCATATGCAAATTAAATATTGTAAAGACAAATTGTAAGACAAAACTACTAGAAACGAAATAGTTGAATAGCTATACTACTTAACGAGAAGTACTATCACATATGCAAAGTTTTATGGAATGCGCAAAAAGCTTTGCAGACATCACTAATGAGACAATAATGTAAATGACACAGGTTTTGAGTTGTCGCTATATCCATCCACTCTATTCGTTGACTTACTTATTTGCTCACTGAGTAACTTAAAAGAAGCAGCATCGACCATTTATTTAATAAGCGAAGAAGAATGAGCCGAAGTGGCAGCCTCCTCCTTATCTTCCCAAACAACAGCTAATATTTCTTCAGCTAATATTTCACACATCACTCAATTGTAAGAAACATTTATCAGTTTGTTTGCAGCCCAAATAATAATCCTTTTTTAGCGCAAACAATGAGCATTTTTCCCACACATTCTAATAAGAGAAGACATGCTTTACTCTGACAGTTACTTCCATTACGGCAATTATTTGTGCATTTTATACGAATTTATAAGTAAATAAACACCAAAAAAGTTAGAGTGTAGCTTAGATCTGATGCAACACAGAGAGGTATAAATTGTTGCCATTTCTCAAGGTCATAATGAATTTTGTTGATTCCACCGTTTAATCGCAAAGTCTATTACCATCATTGTGTTAACAAATTCCTAAAACTTATAATAGTAATAGTAATGTTTCAATTTTTCAAAATGCTTGCAAAGAAACTGGCTAGAAATTCAGGGTTTACGATGTAGATCATCAATATAATATAATAATGTAACCGACACCAATTCCTTCCCCGAGAAATCCAGCAGTTGGTCATGAGAAGACTGTGATGTATTATAGACGCAAACAGCAAAAATGCAACAATGGTTCTTCGTTGCCTCCTACATATACACATATATATAATAAGATGACATCTACCTAGCACTGTTTAGATTAGAGATTATGAATGAAGCACATTTAAATACGCTTTTAAGGTGATTAGCATCAAACAGTACCGATGGTATGATTAGAATGACCGAAAATAGCATACTGTGCAAACACTGTGATCCGCTACTATAGGACCTATTACTAACTTTTCTTTGTAAATCGGTAAGAAATGGATTCAAAATTATTTCTGATCTTATCAGAGTAGCAATAACGAAGAAAGATGCAACAATTTACAAAATTATTTAGTAATTATGACAATTGCTTCTTTACTATTATTTTCGTATCTCTTCCGAGAAGGTGAAATTCGATACTGAATAGAGCAGTTGGATACAAAATATGTGAATATCGACGATTTACTATGCAAAACATTAAGATATGAGACCTACTGAAGGAATCTCTAAGTTAACTGATATCAGTTAACTAATAATTTTCACTTCATTATGTCATATCAGATTAGACTAATATTACTTAAATTATATGATTAGAAATACCAGATATTTTTGCAACTGATGTGAAAATTTTTCAGTAGTAGAAAGTGGCGGTTTCGTTTGCGTACTTCATTTACAGATTTTGGGAGGAAGATATTAAGTATTCACAGATATGTAAGGAAAAATCTTTTTGAAGTTTGTTCTGTGGAATTAATAAATTCAAGTTACTGACAGAATTGGTAGTGATATGGTGATTACTTACATCATTAAATGTGGACATAAGGCCATTGCAAAAATGACATAATGAAGAGAGATGAGTAGACAGAATTTGCTTGAGAAAATGATTACGCTCTTAAAATTTGAAAGAGTAGAGGAATAATTCTTAATAACACAATAAATGTGTGTACTGCTAAGAAGTAGGAATAAGTAGTAAAGTAAAGGTAGGCTAAGTTGAGCATGAAAGGCTTTTAGGGCTAGCATAGGCAAGACTGTGGTCACTGCGAATAATCAATCTGATTTGCCTTCCGAAATACCATCGTTTGGCATCCATCCGAGACGTAATTTTAAATTAGTCCCTCAGAAGATCGATCACTTTACTTCCTCTCGCTTTGCATCTAATCTCTTAGTCTCTGTCACGAGATGGTTTGTAATGAACTTGTTTGCAGTCGCTGAAGGAAGTAAAGTAGCAGTTGGGTAGGAGAAGTGTTTTGGATGTACTCATCTCTTGTTGATGACGATAATCAAAGCGATAGTGATGGGCAGATGAAGAGAGATACCTTGACTTACTGAGTTGACTATGCTTAGCAGCCCAGCTAACTCAGCAATATCAAGCTAAGATTACCAAATCAAGCCCGTACTGGACTGGACTAAGGTTTGCAAAGTCAAGCTAAGATAGCTAGCTAAATTCATTCTAAAAATGAGCTTATCACAGTTTGTTGCAAAAATTAGTAAACTCATGCTAATTAGTAAACTCATGCTTAATTAGTAAACTCATGCTGATCAGCAATTTGTTTTATAATGAATGCTAATATAGTAGTATTAGAGCTACAATAGTGGTTTCTGATTCTCAATGATAATAAATTGAGTGAAAACATTTATTGAGATTGTCAGTCTTTTTGCACCTCTAACAAGTTATCTATGCAGTAATTGTTACAGAAAGAATAATGAATAACTTTAGTTGCAGTAATTTTTTTCAGAAAAATTATCCACAATAATTAGTTCTTTTAATCAGAGCAAATTGATTTTCTCAACATAGTAAGCTTCTGTGCCAAATTTTGTGTAAAAATAGAAATAACATTTTAATAATCAAATTAGAAATGCGATTAAACTGAAAGCTATGTTTGTTTTGCTGCCTTTTTCAATCTCAAACTACGCAAATTTGAGCTCAGAATGTACTGCAGTTAGGAAGAATGTATAATTGTCCTGGCTTTATCGGAATTGCTTTTGTTGTTGTGATGAAGTAGTGATTACTCCACTCTCTTCACAACACAAAGCTAATAAATACTCCTTGTCGGTACCTATCAAAGAAATTTGCATAAAAGCCACGCAGCACAAAGGTCGACCGAAAAGCCTTTTGATTTTGCATTTACATCCGCCATTACCTTTGAGTAAAAGCAACCATTCATCTGACCGCTAATCAACGCTAATTTTGAGAGTAGTAAGTTTTGCATTATATGTGTGTGCATTTCTTATCGGGGATATATCTGCCTAACTGAGCAAAGTATCAGAAAGCAACGGTAATAAAATTTTATTCTCAGTCTTTCATTTCTAAATTAGAAAATTACATTCGAAATTCAGCACTTCTAACAGAGAGTGATATTTACACATAGCTCAGATAAGTTTTCTGTCGTAAGCAAATATAGCTTCTATGAGGAAAATAGCTAGCTACTGGGGATTAAATTTGTTCCATGCAAGGCAAGTTCACTTCAATTATCTGTGTGAGTATGTTTTTTGATAATGAGATTTTCTGGGCTGTTATTTTCCGTTCCAAATATCTAGCCAATTTGTCTGAAATATGAGTAAGGATGTGAAAAAATATTTCAACAACACACAAATAACATCTGCTGCAAATATTTATCTTCAGCACAAATTGTGCATTTGATGATTAGATTGAAATTTTATTACAAAAATTCAGTCATGTTAAAATCTTAGAATCATGATTGAAATGTTAAAAAATACTTTTGCAAAAGTAAAATGGCAAGAACTTACTTAGATTCGATAGTTACATTGGTAAATATTCGAAGTATGTATTCACCTTCTTCACCTGGTTCAAAAGTACTTGGAATAATAACATAATGCCCAGGTTGTAGACGAAATCTACCTGATACCTGTAACATGCTCATAAAATTTAGAGTCAATATAAAAACTATCAGCTATTATTATTATCTCACTATGATCGACCATTTTACACAATACTTCAGTTTTTTCCTATGCTTAAATTAATAAGAGATCAAAGAATAAATTTTGGACTGATTATTTGGGGCGAAATTTAATGTAGAAATTTTCAGCTGCACAAGCAATATTTAGAAATTGGAAAATATGAAATATGCCAAAAATGAAAGTTATTTCATTTCAAATTTCTATGCATACGAAATTTATTAGTGCATTGTTATTTGTTAGCTTTACTTTTCCGGTCGATCACGCAATACATTGCATTTGACGTTGTATCAAAACACTATTCAATATTGAATATTTGCACAGTTTCTGAGGTGCTGCGTTTGTAAGCATAATCAATCAATCAGTCATTTTAAGGTATTAAAGATAATTAAAGAATATTTGTCGAAACGTGAAATATTGATGCAATCGAGAGTTTGTATTATTCAGTTATAAATTTAACTCCACCATAAATGAATTCTTGGATAATATTGTAAAGAATGATACCCAAAAATAGAAAAATCAAAGCAATCATGTTTGGAAAATGAAAAAGTTAAGAGAAAGATGGTACTTCACGAAGATTGATGAACGCTGTACTCCTTGCACATGATTTAGTCGACATGAAGAAATTATGATCCAAGGGACCAAAAATATTATTCACCTTAAATTTTCACTCAATGAAATTATACAATATTATTGCAAAGCACTTACAAATAAAATCATTAAGCAAATAAAATTAGAATTTTTACTGAAAATGTCTAGAATTGAGGTCCAGTACCTCGTAAACAGCAAAACCAATGGCAAGGTTGTCAAATCCTCTGGATTTCAATTCTCGACGATTTTTTTGTAGCACAGCAATGATTACTGTGCAAAGACCGTCTTCATCTTCAGGGTTTGGATCCGATAACGTCATAGCATACTGGTAGTTGTTGACAAAAGAGTCTGAAAGTGAATATTTTCAAAATCAATTCCGAATAATCAAATTATACATTCCAAATACAGAGTCACTTTCGATCCCTTTTTATCTTGTGAAAATACTGATTGCATTCATCGAAATAACCTAACATTCAATGATTATAAGTTAAAATATTATTATTATTATGCTTATGATGATAAAAGTCATCATTATCATTATTAGCCCTGCAGTTTCACTAATATCGATGCTCATGCTTCGTTGTTATGAACTACTTTTAACTATTAAAAACTGTTTTATATTTGAGCTAACTTCACCATGAATGAATGATTATTCCATTACCATGAATGAATAAATTCATGGTGGAGTTGACTTTGATGATTATTTTTTGCTTACTTTTTTTTTAAACTAATAAGAATAGAAAAGTCAATGAAGAGTCGTACAACGAAAATTACATTTTTTGTGATTAATTACTTGAAGACATTTTTCATTTTTAATGACTAAAAAATTGTAACATTCAAATCGTAAAAGTCAAAAATTAAAATTTAATTATGCAGAACAAGATCAATCAGTGATTACATACACTAATACTGCCTGATATCTACGTGTTAAATGTCAATTGGAATTAGATTTTATAAAACATACTAAGGTAATTTCGGCATCCACCAGCACTTTTACCAATCCAGGCTCCAAGATGATTTCGCGTATTCCAGCGTTGATATCCCGCATCTCCCATGGATACACCTGTCATTTCTCGCACATCGTCCATTACATCAGGTCCCAAATTACAAATTTCTAGTTTATCAAAATACCGATTAAAGTCATTAAATGACATCCTGAAATTATTTGAAATTACTCAAGATACAACTGTCTACACTGATGGAATATTATTTGACTTTACAATTATCCGAATTTTTAAATACAATTAATTGTAGTAGATCAAATTTCAAGTGTACAACTTTTAACCCTTCTTATTCTCATAGAATCGTTACCTAATAGTTACAACTGCTAACAGCAGTTTTCAACTAAAAAGTATTGTAGTAAGAATTAATGATTTGAAGCCATTTATGAAAATTTTTGAATTATCACCGTTCCTAATCAACGTTAAATTCTGCTGAAAACAATACGAAAATTTATTAATATAAAAGTTAAATAAATCAAATACTCGTATTGCAGCCATAAAAAATAATGTATGGTTATTACAAATTTGGAATAAATAATGTTGAATTTAAACCAAAATTCGCCATCGTGCGCCAAAACAAGATTCATATCTCTTTTTTGCTGATCGGAAACATAACCCCATAATTCACTTTCATCCGACCAATCGCCATTCCATTCCTGCTCATTACCCCATGGATTCCGGATTCGCAGTAATGGTATTTTACCATTTGGTGTGTCAACCTCAACTGATGTATTTTTTTTCAATTACAAAAATTTGACCATTTTTCAATTTCCCCCTTCATTTTATAACCGATCATATTTTATTTTCTCGACTTAGATCAACTGATAACAAATATTGATAATATTTTACTTAGGAAGTAAACTATTAGCATTTTTCAATCAAAATATGAATACTTCGTTAACGAAACTTATCTGAAATTTAATCAAATTGAATATACCATTCTCATGCCTGTAATACTATACGCATGGCCTTTTACTAATCCTTCATTTGTACGCATTTCAAATTCCATTGGTGAGGCCTAAAATGCGAAATTTTCTCTCAAATACAGATCAGAAATTTGTAAATAATTACGGAGTTTAATATCTTTAAAAAGGCAATATTTTTGGAAATAAAGTAAATGAACTTACCTCAATACTGCAACCAAATAATGAACCCATCTCAAATGCTCGGAACATCATTTGCAACATATTTGGTGGCGATTCGTTTAAAGAAATGAACTCTGTTAAACCTCCGGTCATATCTTCCAAAGCTTCTGATGTCGTACCACCTCGTAACGCTTCATAATTACCATATAATCTGAAAAGTAAAAACCACTTACCAATTTTAACTTTCAGAAAGAAAATTCAAAGCTTACTTAAAAGTAGCTTTAAAAAAGCATTTAAAAAATAAAATTTAATAGTTTTGCCATTTTCTAGGAATAACGAGTCTATCACAAACGGAATACAAATTTACATAGTCTGCGCTAATCATTTAAAAGAACAAAATGCAACTAACTTTGCATACGCTTTTTCCATCAAAGCGCTCCAAAATGAGTTTAGTTCTCGAGAATGCATGTACAAAAGTTTTCCATCAGATGTAGGCAAGCGATCATCAATAACAACATCTATCCAATTACCATAATGCCAAAATTGGAAGTGGAATATTCCTAATAATTATTAATTAGAAGTAATCATTATTTCATTATTTTTCATTATTTCATTATTTTTATAGTCATTATTTTTTCTGTTATTGATATCAGTATGACTTAGCTCAAAATTTGCCTTATAATTGCCAAGAAATAATAATTCGCTACTTTTGATGCGATGCAATACAAATGCTGCATTACAATGACTTGTGAAATTTGAATTTGCGCAATTTTAAAGGGTTTAAATTGAAAGTCAGAGACAATGACAGCTGTTTGAATTTTTTTTGATGTGATTCAATGTGAAGTTGAGAAATAAATTTGAAATTGAATTACCTGCGTAATTTTCTGTGAAACTTTGATCTGGCGGAATGACACGATAAAAGAGCTCATCACGAAGAGTCAAGCTTGCAGCTCCAGCCATAAGCCAGCAGTCACCAAGTTCACCTTGAATCACGTCAAAGCGACTTTGTCCTTCAGCAATTAAAGTTGGCTCATGGACTATTTCCTGCGGTAACACGCAAAATTACCACATTACAGTAATCTTTCGAAAGTTATTACTCCGTGACTTTTATTCAGCATGCATGTATAAAATATCCAAAAAAGAATTCTGAATAAATTTTATGCTTTTGTATGAATGCAAATTTTAGACGCCAAACTTTGAAATATCGTTTCAAAAGAATTTTGATGCCAAAAAAGAAAGAACTTACTCCAGGACGGAGCCACTTAACATATTTTGGTGGTTTTCTGCTATAAAACAGACTAGAATCATTAGCTGGAAATTCGGGGTCTTCGAACAGAGTGTTAGTCTATAACATGTAAGATAATGTGCTTACTTTACTTAGTACAAAATACTTTCCAAAATATTTGCTTCCTTTTGAGGATCATAAAGAAACTAAAAGTAAAGAGTCAGGAAAATTTATAAATGATTATCAATTTAGGAGGTGGAAAGTTTTGTGCTATCTCACAGGTGCTGACCTTTAAACAGCGATCACGCTCTTCATAAAAATCAAGTGCTTGAGCCTTGCGACCTGGTGATGCTGGACGCGGTATTGGATGTGGATCGCGTGGAACGTACGGATCAACCGGAAATATAAAAACTAAGGTAGGAAAATAATATTTAATATGAATTAAATCTAAGCAAATTACGCCAAATAAAGTAAGCTTACCTTTCGATGGAATTTTCCTGAAATGATATTATCCAAGACAATTTTGCCGATGTTTGATAGACTATTGTCTTTACCACCCATCTGGAATAGTACGTTACCAGCAACTGCTCCAATAATACGACCAGTTTGCGGATCAACACCAAGGAAATGATGTGCCGCCTTACCGATCATGTCCGAAAGCATCTCGAAAACACCTCCACGTAAAATATTCATTGGTATATTTTCGCCTGAAAACAAATGCGCAACGAAAATTGTTAAAACATTAAGAGACTAAATATTTTATTTTAATGCTGAAATACGACTATGTTTTCTACTATAATTGATAAATCTTAAGTACATTAATAATACAATGGTAAAGTTTCTTTGCTATAAAAAAAATGATTATACCTCCACCAACCTGAGGACCTCCCCCGCAGCTGCTAAGAATTCCGAAAACCGTATCTAATGGGCTTGCTGAAATTGCAGCGGATAAAAAAATTGTAACCAAGCTATTTGTTATTGGAGCAAACAGCAACGATTTGTTACAAGTTGCTTAATTCATGCAAGTATGTATTAATGCATTATTATTTATATCTAAAAAAATTAGTATTGAAAAAGCAATTAAAAATCTTTGTATCATTACTAATTAATTAATTAACTAATATAAAGAATAAAAGTGCTTTCCAGGGACTTTGATTGTAATTAGAAAAAATTAACAATTTGTCGTAATTCTATCACTCGAATTAGCAAATAAGCAAAAAAGAAGAAAATACAAACATTTTCTTTTGCTATCGCCACTTCTGTTACCTCCAGTGAACTGATTGATCAAGTTTCCGAAATCAAAGCCACCTGAAATTTATTACGGTAGAATGCATAGATTCTGATTTCAACCTAAGGATTCAGAGCAGCAACCCACACCTCCACGATTTCCTCTTCCACCGTAGCCCTCGTCATCACCATGATAATTCCCTCCTCCGCCATAATTTTGACCACCACCGCCAGTCCTACCTCCTCCATAATTTCGCTCTCCACCATAACTTCCTTTTGTATTACCTCCAGTAAATTGGCCAATCATATCTCCGATATTAAAACCTCCTTAAAAAGATTCACGTTATGCTTATTGTGAAGGGAAAGTTATTACATAAATTTTAAATACTGCCTACAGTACCAAACTATTTGCTTCTTTGTTGATTTTTTGACATAACTGCAGTTTTTGGCACCAAATTGCAAAATTATTAATTAATGTAATTATTCGGAGCAAATTTCACTTTTAGTACCAATGACAACTTTTCGTATGTCATATAGAAAGAATAATAATATTACTGAAATAATCTTCCAATAATTATCATTAATACAAAAGGCGGAATAATTGTATTGCCTGCACCTCATTATAACAAACTACAGCAACACCAGATTATGATGAACTAAACTTATTATAATAATAAATTTTTTTTAATGATCTGTCTTATTTTCAATAAAAAACAACCATAATTGATCAGTCAATAAGTGTCAGTTAAATACCTTGATCTATTTTATTTCCACCTTCACGCAGTAATCCACTAAGAACTTGTCCAGCACTGCCACCAACTTGATTTTGGAGAAAGTTACCAGCCAGGCCACCAATTAAACCAGCAAATTCATCCTGGCCGACATGGATTTTTCTCATTTTTTCTTCCTTTTCTCCAGACATGGTAATTTCTGTTCCAATTACTTCTTATTTGACTTCTTCAACTTTTTCGATGATTAAATTTGACATAAATTCATGCAAAAAATTACCAGCGTGCTGTTTTTTACTCAAACACAAAAATTACAAACGATAAATTATTCAAGTTTGAGAATGTCTAAGTATTTCATTTAGTATTGAAATTATAAAAGAATTGGACTTCGTTTTTATGAATGGAACAAAACTGAGGCATTGCAGTTGGAAAACATTACTACTTCTTTTGGCACTAAATTTGGAATATTAATTTTTATTGATTGCATGCAAAAGTTACAAATTAAAAAGCAAGAAAAATGAATTACTTTGGTAGCATTCTAGCCAACAAAGTTTATAAAATGTATTCTGTAAAAAATTTACTTCAAAAATAGTCAGCTGAAAAGAGTAACTTTCAATAAAATCTGTAACGCAATTGACTTGACAATTCCTTTTAGTACTCAAAAAATATTTTGCTAAATGTCAGTTACACCACGTGAGTGAGCGTTTGATGAGAATGATATCTTTGTTTTGATGCTCTTTTTTATCACATTTTTTTTGAATACTGAAAAACAGTAAATCAGTCATGAAAACAAAACACTTCTAATGTTAACAATGCATCAGAATTCAAGAATCCTGCATGCTTTCGAATAGATTCATGCAGGAAGACTGATGCTAAGTCCGATGTGAAGTTTAATCATCGTATTTAGAGACATGTCATAATAGCAAGACTTTTTTAGCATCTAAATACTTTCTTGTTTCATTTATTTTGCATTGTACCGTACTAATTTTATTTTATAGCTAAATATACGCTAGCCTAAAATTATCATTTTTAATCTCAAATGCGTCAAAATACGTCTAATTTTTATTTTGAATTACATAATGAAAAAAGTGTAGTGATTTGTTAGCAAAAAAAGTAATGATAATATCAACAAATTTTCAAATTTTTTAATTGAATTATTTTGAATAAAAATATACGTTGCGGAGAGAAGGAAAAACAACAAAGCAAGTTTGATCTAAGATTGAAAGATTAAACAACAAAGTAATAATAATAGCAAATAATTGTTGCTATGCAGGAAATCGATTTCTGAATTATTAAATAATACAATCATAACTTGCCAAGTGTGCAGCAAAAGATCAATAATGTATACACAGGAATTTATCTGTCATCAGAATTTAGTTTGATAAATATCTGAAATGACAAAAATGCGTCAAGAAAAGGTATTTGAGTTTTGTCGTTTGAATAATTTGTTACAGTTTAGTTGGAGAATAGTTTTTATTTCGGAAGCTTTCGATTGCTTAGGTAAGAGATCTCAGATCAAACTTAACCTGATTTGTCTCTATTCTCAAAACAAGTACTTTCTGAGAGTTTACTCTCCGATATTCAAGAATCTCAGTAACAGATTAAAAATTGCCTTTGTAGACAAATTCTGCAAACTTTTCTATCAATTCTAAACACCAAAATGGCTTTCAGTAATACTTTTGACTATTGGTTTCAGACTTGCGCAGCACTTTTGCTACTACCTATCATCTTTTATGATTTTTTACTCTTTGCATGCTTTTCTAGCAAATATTGACATGAAAATACGCTGATGTGGAATGAGACAGCTGTGAGTATGCCATAGAATTTATTTGACATTGCCTAGCAAAATAATAAAACTATGGAATGGTAGCAACCAAGCACTGAAATTGCAAATTTATTCATTCGCAGTTAGAAATATTTGACTAATAATCAGAAATTTTCAAATTTAGTACTATTTGTGGCAAATAAATTAGAGATATAATTGAAAAAGTTCAAATATCTTCCTTCGCATTTATGATTAGATTCCGAAATTCGATTTTGCACGGAAAACATTTTTGAGTTGCTTACGCGGAAGCTTACTGCATGAATTTGCGCTGAAAACACATGAATTTGCGCTGAAAACACATGAATTTGCGCTGAAAACACTTCCTGAATATTCAAATACTTGTTATTCTTTTATCATTGTTGCTCGCAACTACAAGCGCTACCTGATTAACTGCTCTTATTTACCAAACATAACAATATCAACCAAACTAAATCTTATTTTAGTCTTTTTATCATTAACATTTAATATCAATAAATAATAGCAGCAGCAATGATTTTTTGTCAATAGTCTCAACTGATCACAACTAAATGTCACCATCTAACCTTGCTGAACTTTTTATACAGTAAGTAAATCTTGTGATTAAACTTTCCAATTATATTTTCTCAAATGAAATTGCTCAGAAGGTATTCAGTTTTTGTTTTTTCTTTTTCATTTTTTTGCCAAAAATGGTTTCAAGCATTTCAGTATCCCTCAATTATATTCTTGAAATTTATGCACCTTTTTGAAGGATTTATAATTAGTGCATTTATACCGATTGAAAGTGTCTACCTATTTTATAAAACAACTTTTAGCGAACTTCAATCCATGCGAACTTCAATCCATGCTGAGACTGCAAAAATTTTGTTTTTTATAAACAGTATGGGATAATGTTCTAATTTTGTAAATGTCAAATCGTTAAAATTTTAAATTCAGTTAATTATTTAAAAACTTTTATCTACAAGAATTAAAGTAGTAAAGCAAATTTTTTAGCGAGTTTTTTAAGAGATTTGGAAAACTACTAAATGAACAAGAAAAAATTATTAGCACATGTAGTGGCTATAAAAATTCAGAAAATAATGGCTAGCTATAATTACGGAAGCAAATTTATCGTTAAAAGCTTTTTTTAAAACATCTATCATTTTTATCTCAATATGCTGATAAAACAAAATTGGTAGCATGTCGCGCACTTGGCGTTATTTTATTCAACCAACTTTGTCCCCAATAAATTCGCTCATAACGTCGATCTTCTTCACCAATATAATTTGATGGATAAAACAACGCACCTAATCCGAAAATACCTTTTAAACGACCTAAAAAAATTCAACACATTGTGAGAGATTTTTCTCATTTATGAACTGCGTATACATTTTTTACAAATTTTTGTATTTATTCCCTTAAAAAATTCAAAATTTATAAAATAAGTGTAATTATCTTGTAACCTCGCCAATACAATTCATAATTGTCGATTCTTGATGTTGAAGTAGGGAAATCGTTCAATTTCCGCCAAGGTTTCATCTCGACTTTATACATATTCTGCAAACGAGAATTTAACATTTGTCCAGTATAAAATTATATTTGTTACTGTACTATTCTAGTTAGGACTCTCGAGTTTATGTAATTATAATAGTCAAAATAATAATAATAATAATAATAATAATAACAATAATAATAATAATAATAACAATAATAATAATAATAAGATAATAATAAGCTGCTATAAATGCATTATAAATTAGTTATAAGTTTATGGCTGTAATGGTGAATTTTCACTCAGTAAATGACCTGAATAATAAATATTTCTATACAATATAAAATCGTTTTCTAAGTGATGGGAAATTGAATTAAATTTATTGTCAATTGCACTACTTTTATTGCACGTAAAAGTAATAAAGCATACTTCGTTTGTGTTTGCATTTATTTTAAGCGAACGCTTTGCATAATTTTTCAGTGCGGAATGTTTTTCTAAGACAAATTTCCACTCGCTTTGTTTTGGAGTATAACTTCGATACGGTCCGAAATATCGTTCTACTCGACGATCTCTTCAAAAACTACGTGTTTATTATTAACAGTTCCCTCTCAACACAATATTAATAAAGTATAGAAAAAATTATGATTTATGCTACTTTTACTACAAGTGCTATTGTTGACGTAAATACTTATTAACAGTTGAAAGATGGCTTGTGAGCGAATATTTTCGTAATTTTAACAATAATTTATATTACTACTTATAACTAACTAATATTTGTATACGCTGAATTGTGAAAGTTATCTTCAATTTTATTGCTAATATTGGAGGGTAGTAGTAAAAAACTATTACATTAGAGTGTAAATTAAGCATTAAAATTGAAAATACAAAAAGAGATTTTTAATTTGTTGAATTTGTATTTTTTTAGTTATAAAATCTTCAATTTTATAACTAAAAAAATTTGTCAGTGTTATTTGTCAGTTTATAATTTTTGTATTTTTTTGAGATTTGTACCTTTTACAATTTATTATTTTTGTACTCTGAAGATATTTTCATTAGTTCACTAAGCTATCAAAAGCGATGAAAAAAATCTTACTCATAAGGTATTGCATAGCTAGGTGCTAGAGCTGAAAAACTTTTTGATCGACGAAATTCACCCAAATTTGGTGCATACATTTCCCGAAGTGTACAGTAACTGGCTGTCCTCCAGACATTCTGGACTGGTGAAAATCTGAATTTGCCATGCAGTGCAATTAAGACTTATTATTAAGATAGTTTGATAGACTAATAATAAATATCATTCAATTTTGAATTACATAAAAAACTTTAGAATGCAAATATCTAGATTCAAATATAACTTTTTCTTGGAATAATTTCCATATTTTCATTACAGCTGTCTTAATTATGTAACAGAAATTGACTGCAACTTGAGATTGTTCTTTTTATCCATTGTACAACACATGTCTCAATGATAGACAAGCTCAGCACTAAAAAATGAAACCAAAAGTACGTTCACGTGACTCACGCCAAGTTTACTATCTGCTTGAAAGTATCCATAGGAGTCACATCGAATCCACTTTCTTGCCTAAATCGCCACGAAGCATCGTTAACATGTTCGGTAACCTAAAATTTTCAAATCGTTGATGCACTTCATATTTCGTACTTTGGAAAACGGAAAATTTTTTACCAATTGAATATTTTCTCATTATTAAATGTTTGAACTTGTATTTTATAGGCCTAGTTTTTATTCAGAAAATTTACTGCATAAAATAATGGTGCATTGAATTTAAATAATAGTTCAAAACTAATAAGATAGACTCAGTGAACATGCAAAAAATTGTTTAGAATTAAACTATTTGATCAACAGTGACACATAACTACAAAATTCAGGCTAAATATAAGATGATAAAATCGTAGTAAAGTAAGACGGAAAATCGACAAAAAAAATGATAGCTGAAAATTTTTTATAAAACGTCATAAGCCTTATAAAAACGAGGTAAACCTTATGAAAACGTGATAAACCTTGTAAAAACGTGGTAAACCTTATAAAAGGTTGATGACTCGTAATCTCTTGAAAAAAATAAGTGAAATTTGCTAAAATGAAAGATAAGAAAATGAATGCATTTGAGATATACCTGCTGCAAGATATTCATGTCGCTCATCTGCCACTTCAAGCCTCCAACTTTAACTGGTTGTAGCTGTGGCAACAGCAGATGAAATACAATTGCACTGTGTAAATAATAAAAAATATGACTAATTAAAGTAGCAGATGCTATTATTACTATTTGTGTTGCTATCTGATGTGAACGTTTCAAAGATTATTCCTTAGTTTCAGAAATGTCTGAACAAGTTTTCGCTGCATACACAAACAGAAAAGAAAGAAAAACTTATTTTTCAGCAAATATTTTCAACTATTTTTCTCCAAAGTTAACTGAAATATTTGAAAAAAACATTTGATTGATTGATTGCTTATCTGACTGATTTATTGCAATAAATTCGGAGCTGAAAGTCGTTCAATATGATTAGCATAGACTGACATCTCATTAGAATAAAAGGAATTGAATGTATGCTAAAAATATTAAACTATTTTAACAATTATTCAATCAATTTTGCTTCAGCTCAGCTAATTTTTTGATGTCTACAGCATAATTTCCTGGAAAGCTAATTCTTTATAACTAATGCAGAATCAGTTTTATTAATTGCTTCTAATTATTAGGTTTTATTAAGTTCCAGCTAACATTTTCATCTCAAATATTATAAAAATAACTCCAATGGGAGTAATAAAAATGAGCTAAAGCATAAATCTCAGTTGTGATTGATGACGACGTTGGACGATGTCGATGAAGAGATTTAATACTATGATAATTTGTGTTCAAATCTTTTTTGTTTAAGTTAATTAAGACCATATGATGGAATAAGTACACTTAATTATCCACAAATACTTCTTACTTTATCAAAAGCATCGTTCGAATACTTCGAGTGCTAATTTTTAAGTTAAAAATTTCAGAAGCGCCTTAGTTGCATTTATTTTAAGACTAAGACCAAAAGAATAAGCAGAAATAAAGTGCTGATTTTCATAAAAATGAAATTTTCGCTCACTTTTAGTTGCATTACATATCTACAATAAAAAAACGTAACTAGCACTACTATATTTGAATATAAATAACACTTAGTAATCTCATAAAGAAATAATATCTCAGCAATTAAAAACCATAACTTTTCTTACTAAAATTCCATAATTTTGAGCAGTGAAAAAATATTATTCTATGAAAGTTTTTGAGAATTAATTCTATTTTTGATTGTGATATTTAGAGTAGAAAATAGATAGGATAATATTTTTCAATAAGTGTTGCATAACGATTTTGTTTGAATGTAAGAATTTATTAAACACCTGTGCAAACATGGGATGACGGACTTTTCAACACTGCATTCATGTAGAGGCGATGTTTTAGCTCGCCACGTATAAATGTGACAGATATTTGTTGCTTAAAATTCAGGAAAGATATTTTTTCTCAGATTTATTTATGAAATAGGCAAGAAGAATAATGCAGTTTCGGCTATTATCAAACTAAGTTTTAATAATCATTTAAGTGGATTCTGTCAGTTTTTTCCAGTTATAAGTTTCAATGTTATTGCGAAAATTGAAGAGTGCTTGAATCAAAACTACGGATTCCAGTAAGTATTCGCATTTGGAATCAAAAATCTTTGGTTTTTCATGTCTTGAAGAAATACGACTCAAAATTACACTTTTTAAAACTAAAATCTATTACATTTATTATAGAAAATAAGTTTATGTGGCCGTTTATATAGTAAAATAGAATAAATATTCAGTTATAGTTGGCATATAATTGGTCTAACTTAAGATTGAAATACAATATGTTATAATTAAATAATATTGCTTAGAACAATCTTTTGATGGCATGAATCACCAGCAGTTGATTTTTAGTTGTTCGTTACAAGCGAAAAATGTTAAGTAGCTGATTTTGCGATGAAAAAGCGTGAAGAAAACGGACGAAACTTCTTGACTGATCGAGGGAATCAGGATAGTTCTGATTGGATAGCTTTACCTAAATTCAATCACTGGCCTCATGTATTTAATCTTACGAATTGTATTGTTGGTGTTAGCGTACTTGCAATGCCGTACTGCTTGCAGCAGGTAACTGTAGGGAATTTTTTTATTGATATTTCGCATTACCGTAAAATACAATGTATATTGAGTGTATTCGAAGTTTGTGCTCTTTCAGTATAAAAGGAGTTATTATATTTTCTCAACAACCTGCGCCCACAATATATATTATTATTAGTTGCCCTGTAACACATAATCATTTCGAAGTATATTATGATAGTACTTTTTGAGAAAGATAAAAGTAATGTCTGGCTATTTAAAGCAATTCATTTTTGTGGCACGCAATCAAATTTTAAACTTCTGTTTTACCTCATGCAAGCTTTAATTTCAGTGCGGTATTTTACTGGGTATTATTTTGATTTGCTTATGTTCAGTACTAACCAAAATTACTTGCCATTTATTATATCGAGGGGCTGTCCTAACGCGGTATGAATTTTTTCAAACTCTTTATTTTTTCATCCATTCATTTGTTTACTTCTTCTTAGGAACGTTCATCTATCTTTTTTTTTCTCTATACCTAGTAAAAACAGACAAATTTACTGAATTATAAGCAGTTATTTTTAATTTCTTCTCGAATTTGTTTGTCTTTACATTAGAAAAATAAAGAATATTTTTATACGCTCTTATACCGACTTTTCATGGGCAATTTTTAATGGTTAATTAAAAGCATAAGAAGTATAAAATTTACAGTGAGTGAGTTATAGACGATGAGTTAAAACTTGTTTATAGATATTCTTAAAATACAAATGAGTTGAAGATTTTACAGGAGTCGAAATTATGAACTGATGGCATCTCATGCTTTTGGTAGCTGTGGGAAGCATTTAGTTGAGGTTGATTCTAATTGTTTCATTCGAACATTAACATCCATTTATTTGCTTTATATATAAGACAAATAACTGTATACAAAATGATTATATAAAATTATAAAAGACATGCTCATATTTTCAGCTGCTCATGATCTTATATTTAATGTCATCTGTGGTATCGTTTATGGTTGTTATCGGGGATATAGGTCCTCATATTCTAGCTGATTATCTTGAACTGCAGGCACCGACTCAGAGGTTACGAATTTTGGTTATGGTAAACTTTTTAAATATCTTGCACTATTTACCTAATTTTTTAATATTACAAGCTCTGAGCTCTTATTTCTATCTACCCATTACACAAATTACTATGAGTCATTTAATCAGCGGTTAATAAGGCTTGTCTTTAAAATTCATCTGATTTACAAACGATGAATTACTTATTAGTTTTTCAATATAGTTTTCTTTCTATCAGTAAGTTATAATTTATAAAATATAACTGAGAGAGGAGTTTGAAAAGCAGTAATACTTAATAAATGGTTTTAACCTTTTCAGGTATTAGTTGTAATTTTTGTTGTTTTACCACTATCTCTATTTCGCAGCATAAATAGTTTATCAGGAATCAGTTCAATTACTGTATTCTTTTATGGTATATTCGTATTGCGAATGTTAATTGAATGTTTTCCTCGGATTTTTGATTCAAAGTGGAGCACTAATATCTACTGGTGGCGACACGAAGGTTTACTAAATAGGTTATTTCTCAATTTCTTCAGTACCAAAGCCTAGGACAAAATCTAGTTGTCTTCATCTTCAGGTTCTGTTTTTTACGCATAGAGATGCATACGTTTCAGCATAATTCGATTGTGTATTTCTTAAGAGTTTCAAATGTTTACAGTTCTGGAATAATTATTTATCCAGAATTTGGATGCTAAAATTTGTGAACGATTCGATTTATTTTTACCTATTCTTTACAGTCCAGTTTTAGAAATATTTTCATTGTGCTCATTTTAAGACATGAAATTTTTCGTTATTTGTTTCAACACTTTATCTATCTTATTAACTGACTTTTGCAGTTTTCCGATTATTTCGATGGCTTTATCTTGTCAAACGCAATTGTTTTGTATCACTGATTGTATACAAGAAAGGTCAATTGCGAAGGTACAAAAAATATTGACTTCAAGTGATTTACTTTGTATCACTTCAGGATTTTGTTGTATTCCACAATTTTGTAAAACTAATCTAATATGAAACATAAAATTTGGCTTAGGAGATTGCAATAGGCTTCAAACCTTTTGCTGTGATAACACATAACGATTGTACCGAATTTCATATGATGTCAAATTAATTGTTATAAAAATATCTTCGTAAATTTTTAAAATTTGAAAATCATTTGTTCAAAGTGAAAAAAATTAATTTTTTCCTGCAATATGTAAAAAACGTATTATTTTTATGAAGGATTATTTCTTTTGAAAGTGATACATTTAGTTACTTTTTCAAATTTTATTTCAAAGTTGTTTTTGCATTTTTTCCTAATTATCTTCCGAATGCAATTACGCAATTTAATTTGTGATTTTCAGGCACTGATTTAAAGATGTTAAGGATATTTCAGGTTGATGTAGTGGTTTCTGGAGCAATTAATATATGTAGTATCATGTACACAGCGGTTGGTATTTTCGGATATGTTGCTTTTCATGATGTTGAGTTACATGGTGATATTCTGTTGTATCTACAAAGTTCTTTTTTAACTCAGTTGATGAAGTTGGGGTTTATGTTATCGGTGGCTGTTAGTATTCCACTGATGCTATTTCCCAGTCGAATTGCATTCTACAATCTCTTCTTAAAACCGGTATTTATTTCCCACATTGTTGTTTCAAATGTGTTGTACGAGAAATAAATTATTACTTGAAAAAAGTATTCTCAGTATTATTCAAAAAAAACTCTCTTCTAAATTAAATTTTTTGATTTACCATTTTCTAATAATTAAAAATCAGTGTATTTGTTTTAGGATGCAGGTGAATTCGTTATATTTCGGATACCTTCCATTATATTTGTATCACTTACGATGTTTCTTTTGTTTTTCAGTTTATTGCTTGCCATAATTGTGCCAAATGGTATTTTTCTCTCTTTACCCAAAATAAATTAAAACTATTATTTTATCATACATTGTTGGCAGTTTTTCCATCCAAAAGTATTATTTTAATTTGTGGAATAATTGTCTGTTGATAAAAAAGTAAATTGCAATCCATTTCATTCAATTTCACTGTGGTGATATCGATTTTGAAATATGCTCTGAAGACCAAATTTTATTCATTCTGGGGCATTTTTATTGTGTGTGTGTGTGTGTGTGTGATGTGTACTCTGACTATGGTAATGATATTGAAAATTGTGCTTACTAAACACACTGTTAAATAGAGAAAAAATTTTCACCGTTTTTTTTGCGTTTTACTCATGTGACATCCGAAAAGTAAAGAATGATCTTTATTGAGAATATAAAATTAGTAATGAAATTATCAGCTTAACCACTATGAATGATTAGTGATTAAATGTTAATCGGCAAAAATTTGGAAAGGAAGAGTTCATATTATTTTAGTTGAATTTGTTCTTGGTTTAACGGGTGCAGTGATTGGTTCCCTTGTGACTATTATTATACCCTCAGTTTTGTTTCTAATAGTTTCTCGTGATATGGAACGAAATCGCTTGTTGGCGTTTTACGCAAAAGTACAGTTTTAAGCGTTGAATAAGAATTTATTTTTAAAGTAGACGAGAATTGTTTCATAAAAGTTCTTGTTAGTCTTGGCAATGTAAACATCTTAATTCTACTGCCTATTGTGGGAAATTTTTTCTTTCATACTTCTAAAATCTTTTCAGATATCGATAGTAATTGGCTTATTCATGCTTGTTGGAAGTACTTGGACAGTATTACATACTGAACAAGAGCCAAATGTTGTTGACGTAATTTTACCAAAGCAAATAAGTTAGTTTTGCCAGATTTCAGAATCTAGTAGAAATTTTCGGCTATTCTGTCAATTTTGCTTCTGCAAACATTTGCAGTACTATTCTCTTCATTATTCAGTTATTTTCTCGCTCGTAACTTTGAAGGAAACAAATTTTTGGCGCATTTTTAGCAGAACGTATAAAATGTGCTAAATGTTATTTTTCAGACAACGAATTAATGGAAAATGCCATCGAAAATAAACCTAAGGACAAATTTTATGTAAATGATACGAAATTAGAAGTAGGTGTATAATTATTATTTTTTCCTTGCTTTGATGAATAGATAATAGCAATTAAATAGACAAATAAATAGTTATATTAATGGATAAGTAAATAAATGTTTATTTTATTTTAAATTTCGTATCTAGAAGATTAAATCAAGTTAAAAATGTCAGAGAAGAGAAATTATGTCTCTTCTTCTATGTTTCTGAGATAAAACTTGAAATATGCCAATGACTTTATTGTAATGATTTATTGTGGTCTATTATTATAAATCTGATGCAAACAAAATAATGCCATCACATATTACATTAGCATGAATCTTTATTCTTTTGTGTTGAAAGTTACAAAGTTGTCATTATGAAGTTTTATGCATCTTAATCAAATTTCAGGATATTTCTGCAGAAAAAAAGCGGACTGACAAAGTACGATTGTCATGGAAGAAAGATCATGAGCAAAAATTACAAATGGACATTGATGGGAATGAAAAAGCTCAAAAAATGTTAAATGACTTTGAAGAGAAACACAAAAAACAGAAAATAGTGTTAGAGACTGGGTTAGAGAATCGGCAGCCGAGAGCTGATGAAGTCGAGAAACGTAATAAAATGTTCATCACTAGGAGACAAAGAGCACATAATCTAGGAATCACGGTCAAAGCAACAAAAAAATAAGATTTTCAGCACAGATTTAAAAGGATAATGATGATTAGCAGTTATAACTTAGTGGGACCAAGTGTAGGAAAGTTTGATGATCCAATATTCTTTGTCCAAAATCGTCAAGGCAGTATATATATTTATTCATAGTCTTATCAAAATGAATAATTGCAAATAATATATTTACATGGCTAATGTCCATATTATTATTTATATTGTAATTTGCATTGCTTTTGCCTGATTCGTCACGAAACTTATTTTGATCATACCACTATATCACTACTCATTGTCTTAATTACATTCACAAATATCATTACATTGTTACTGTTTTCATGTACTATAATTGCAAGAACCTCAGGTGCAAAGATATTTGCCATGAAATTTTTATAATTCATTTCAAAAAGCAGAAATTTTAATCAGTGCATTCCAGAGTGCATTAAATACATAAAAGAACATTCTGGTTTTTTTAAAAAATGAGACGAAATCTCGGCACATCCATTCATTTTCGCTATTTTAAGTTGTTACTGATAATGATAAGCATTTGAGCAATCAGATTATGATAAATTTTAAAATTTCTAAATGTGAGAGCGACAAGAGGGATACGTGCTAGGTGAAATTCTTTAGCATAATCATATGATAACGAGAAGGGCGTTCATTTTTCGATTTCCCCTTCAGTGGTTAAGTTTCATGTTAAAGGTAGATCATGCGTTCCATTAGGCTGTCTAGAGCAATTCTGTCATTGTACTTCAAATAGTAGAAAGTGTTGCTTACACTGCAGAAATACTTCGTATGGAAGAGTTCTGTGTTGCATTTTTCAAAGATCAATAGGGTTTAGAATGATCAAGTAAACACTCAAATACTGAAAGGTCTATGACTTCTATTTTAGCTTGTTTGTTTGCTGTAGTTCAAATTTAGTTCAGGAAATACTGATTACTACCTGCGAAGTCACGTTGTATTTTTCAGTAAAGTACGTAGAAGAGAAAGGTTAAAGGTTCGTAATTTGACTTCTTGAGTTGTGACTGTCGAATTACTAGAATTAAGGGTCTTAAAATTAAGCTTAAAAGCCATTTGTAGTAAAACGAAATAAGTAGTCAACGGGACACCAGTTGTATTTTAAAAGTTAGCTCTTAATTCGCCTAATATAACGAGGCTCGAAAAACAAATTGTTATCTCAGTTCTGAAAGTGCGTTAATAAACGAGTACAGTAATAACATGAAAAAGATAATCAGCTTTCAACTTGACTGACAATGTCCAATCAACTTGCTTGCATAGGTAGATATAAACCAGAAATGGTGAATTCTGAGATGTCACAACCTTTTCGACACTCAACATTTTGAATCCTGAATCATGACAAAAGATAGTATATACAAACTCCACTGACATCAAAATGTCACTTCGGTAAAATTACAATTGACAATATTTCCTCTCCTTCACATGAGCAGCATAATATCCATTGCTCTGCGTGAGCAAATCTCACAGGTCCTCAGGTTTAGGAGGAACAAATATAAAGCAATCTAAACTAAGAGTAAAGTAATGTTCAAGGTAGTTTTAGCTGTTAAACTAAAGAATACTTCAAACATTCTGAGAAAATTCATTCACACGTCAGCTCCTATTCAGCACAATAGGAAATAAATTGAAGGTACTGATTTATCATGAAAAACTGCTTTGTATCAGCAGATTCGAAATATGACTTATAGTGCACAGATCTCAGATTTCGGTATGAAAATTCTGCATTTCCAGAAAGGACAAGAAACGAGTTTATGTAATTTGTGATGAATGTTTAATTTCATCTAAGACGGGTAAAATGCAAGTATTTCAATGGGACAGTTTGTAGAACAACTTTATTGGAAGCCATCTGCCAGTCACAGCAAAAGTACTTAAAACTGGGCATATGATCGTGAAAAATTTCCCTAATATAACGAGATTCGAAAAACAGAAATTGTTATATCAATTCTAAAGATCTGTTAATAAAAAAGTGCAGTTAACAACATAAAAAAGATAATCAGTTTTCAACTTGGCAGTTAATGTTCAGACTCATCAACTCGCTTGTATAAGTAAATATAACCCAGAAATATTGGTGGATTCTGAGATATTGCAACTTTTTCGTCATTGAACAGGTACCATTTTGAATCCTGAATTTTGACAAACCATAATATATACAAACTTCATTGGCATCAAAATGTTGCTTTGGTAAAATTACAATTGACAATATTACCTTCTTCATATGTGCAACGTAATGTCCAGAAAATGGTGAACTTCCCATATGTGATATAAACCCAATCAAATGATAACGTCCACTACCATCACGAAATTTCTTTGGAACGTCTACCGAAAAAAAGTAATCTTCAAAAAAAAAATTTATTATTACAAATTTAACAAGTTGTAGTAAATGTTCTAATGTATATCTTTAATGACTTCAAAAAAGATGAGTACTTCAAATCAACAGAAACATATTTCTTTTTCCTACGATAACAGTGATTTACTTTCTTCCTGTTTATGTTAAAATCACAAATTATTGAAATTGCTAATTTCTCTTACCTTTGATTTCTTGATTTTTTTGTTCAGGAGGTATACTGTCCGCATTCGAAAACAGCCATTCAGCTGCATCATTTACGCCAGTATGCACTCGTTGAAGAGCATAACGAGCTTGATAAATAGAGAATCCCAGATGTACAAGTTGCTCTATTGCATACCCGTCCACATCATCAGACTACAAGGGTCATAAAATTTGAGTAATTGAAAGAAATTTGGGGAAATTTCCGCCAGCTTCAAGGTAATTTTTTAATCTCTTTCAATGTTGATTATCAACATATAAGATTACTGCCAGGTAGAAGTATGGTGGATATAACTTTGCAACACTTAAGAAGAAGAAAGGAAAAAACCAGTTTGGTCGAACAAACTACTGCATGAATTCCATCCTGCTAAATAAATGCCTACTGCATGAATAAAATTAGACTATCGTGCCGTAAAAAACTAAGAAGCGAAGAAATGACCTCTGATTGGAGATCAGGGTGTTCTTCATTGATGTCCCTATCACCAACACTATGCATAATCCAATCTAATGCTGAATCGAAACCACTATTCCCACTCACATGAATAGCACGACGTGCAGCTTCTGGTGTAATACCTGATCTACATAGCTAAACTCCAAGAAGAACATAACATTTCCCAATCTGAACCTCTAGTATAAGCAGCTTATTCACTAACAGAATATTTTCTCGAAGTCCTAAACTATAAGTTAAAACAGCTTCAATTTATAACTATCAATGTGGCCTAAACACGCAGCACATATTTGTGTATCCCACTAATCTTTTTATTTCATTCCGATTTCCATGGAATTCACACAAACAGATTTATAATTAGACAAAACTTTGAAATACTAACTCGACGAAAAACATCTGAATCAATTCCAGGTCTTGGTCGACCCAAGGTTAATTGAGACTTGGCGTGCTGATGTGGAAGCAATACTTCTTCAGGTTGTTTTCCATGGCCTCGAAATGCTTTCAAATCGATTTCATTAGGCATTTCTACGTTAACATCCAATTTTTTCACATTATAATCAGGAGTTAAGGCAAATTTCTGCAAAAAAGTATGAAAGGTTATCAGCGACAAGAAGCATGGTGATTGAAATCTATGACGTAAAAAAAATAAAAACTGGAGTTGTATACTAACTTTCATTTGAATAATAAGATAGTCGGGAAAAGTAGCAATACGGTGTTGAACAACACCTCCCTTCACTTCTCCTGTGACTGGAGACTGAAAATCATCAATTGCTTGCTCACCAAAAGTTGCTGACAAACATTCTGCAAATGACACTGTCGGTCGTACAGGAGCATCCGTTTTTACCGGTCCCTGAAACTATGATCTGATCTAGTACTGAATTGGAACCACTATTTAAACTCAGAGGAACAGCATGAGTGCAGTTTACGAAGTAATGCCTGATCTACATAGCTAAACTCCAAGAAGAACACATTATTTTCTAACCTAATGGAAACTAAAACTTTATTATTGAATAAGGTCTTCGAGTACAAATGCTCTGATTTCGAAGTTGAAAAAAAATTAAACATGGAATTAGTTTCATATCTATTCCATGACTTTTCGCACTACAAATTAAAACAATTTAACTTTCATTCAACACAAGCTCCAAAAATCATACTACTCTCATCTTTCATTTCATTTGAATTATTACTATTACTGATATTATTATTGATTTAGACCTTGTACCAAACCTGACGTATAACATAGCAACGCGTTAATTTCAACAAAGTATTTTTTTTACATTTACAAAATAACGAGTTCAATTTTTGATTACGAAAAAAAACTAAAACAACCGCAGGAAAACGGATAAAGACTGTTTATTAAAAAAAAAAAAAAAAAAAAGAAAAAACGAACGGCTGCTTCGATAACAGTTTTCTCAGGCACATTCAACGAAAGTACAACTTCATCAGTGTAACTATAACGTATTCGATTTGACGCATTGTCCTTCAAACGTTCCTCCAATTTGAATCTTACCGCGTCAACTGGTTTCGGATCTTTCAAAAATTCATCTACTCGATCAAAAAGTAGCCTAAAAACTAGAAATTAGAAAGCATGGTTTGTCTACTCTCGTAAAGTGAGAATGAATTTTTTTTTTTGAATTTCATAATTTGAAAAGAATAAATGAATTTGTCTTTATAATTTCTTTCGTGCACTGATTACAGTGAACTTCAGGAAGTACCTTAGATTTTCTATGTCTGTATAATATTCAAACTGTACATATTTCAAGAAATTATGCAATAAACAACAGCATTTAAAATGCATTGTTATAAATATATGTTTAAAAAAAAAAAACAAATTTTATATTTCTAATATATCACATCTCGATGAAAGCCTGGGATCTGAACGATCAACGTGGTTCGAATTAACAAATTCTATATTTTGTCACTGTAACACAAAATGTCTTGCCTCCGTCAATTTTAGCATTCATAGTCTTTTTATATTCATTAATATTATTATACCACCATTTTGTTACAGATATATATATATATATATATATATATATATATATATATA
>UYYF01000139.1:0-35852 GCA_900618365.1 Thelazia callipaeda
ATACAACTTAACTTGACACTATATT
Organism: Thelazia callipaeda; assembly: GCA_900618365.1. NCBI lineage: Eukaryota > Metazoa > Nematoda > Chromadorea > Rhabditida > Thelaziidae > Thelazia > Thelazia callipaeda. The sequence goes on from UYYF01000139.1 coordinate 26, forward strand.
TTCATTATATTATATACAAGATTTCAATCAAACAACAAAGTTTCACAGATAAATTTCAACTGCAATAATTGTTCTATTTGAATTATCTTTTTTGTTCAAGAAAAGTATGCAAATGTTTTAATCAAACTTTGTATGACTGATTAATAATAATCTGTTTATTGAAATCCATTACTTTCCATTTATTTTGATCAAATAATATATTATTAAGTACGAAACGAACTTTGCATTTTTTTTAGATATTGATCTGCTTTCTTAATCATCAATTAGTTAATTTCTAGCTGAGTAGTATTTCAGCAACAGCAACAGTATGCATGGTGGCAGTATTCATGGGTGTTACAGCTGGAAGTTATTATTTTTACAAGTAAAAACAATTTCTGTGAATAATTACTTTGAATGAATACATTTGGATAATACATTCTATAGTAGCAATTCCTGCTTCAACTGTTCAAAATTTTTGCCTGAAAATGCAGTGAATCTGAATATAATTATGTTAATTAATGCAAAATTTCAGGACTCGAATTCAAAAAACTGTTGTTGATAATTGTGATTTTACGTATGCACCAACAGGTCCTGGAAAAAATAAGAAAAATAAAAGTGGCGATGAAGGATTAGCATATAAAGTAAACTATTAATTTACACATCCAAAATGCAATCTTTAACTTATCGCAAAACTAGTAAATAAAAATGTCTATATTACCGCGCATGATAACATTTACATATTATCCTGTAGCTTATACTTTCCGTTCATATTTCTGGTCAGTGCTCTCGTTGAAAAGATTAATTATTTAATTATTAGCTGATACTCAATACCATTTTTAATTTATTTTTTTAATTATATCCACTTTCAGCTTGTATTTAAAAATGAACATAAACTGATTTAAAGTTTCGAAAAAAGTAATTATCTAGTACACATATAATCCAAATATAAGAAAAAATATTGAGACTTTTTTTTCAGAATGATAGTTAATTAAATAGCAAAATATTTTGTTTAAATAAATGAACCACAAATACCAAAAGTGAATATTTTGCAGGCACAACTTCACCACTATCAACAAACCAAGCAAAAAATAATTTCTGGTGAAGATGGTACAGTAACAATACCAGATGTTGATGAGGAAAGTGATGCATCCGATGATGACAATAATTTTTCGGTTTACGAATGTCCAGGTTTAGCACCTACTGGTGATATCGAAGTACAAAATCCAAATTTCATCTCCAAACCTTAATCCTGTGCTAATTTGGCACTACATTTGCAAAAAGTAAAAAGCAAAAGTATGGATTTCTGCTGAGTGTTAAAATTTTTTATGACTATCTATCTATAAATGCTGCAATGAAATATTTGCGCTCGAGAACGGTTATTCTAAGGATGTCATAATTTCACTCACATTCATTCCTTCTATCAACATCATATTAGGAGTGAAAATTCGAGACTTTAATATCTTTTCTATTTCTTTACTACAAGGTCATATCATTTCCAACTGCAAGTATGGTTCAATTATTTGACCAATCATATATATCCTATCTATATTAATATAAACGAATAATGTAACTTTGATATAATAATACGTTACTATTCATAATGGCTATTACTAATCCCTGTAATCAGAGAATTTCTCCAGCAAACAATAAACGTGAGCATTTACTTTCATCGCATTACAGTTCAGTCTGAAATATTATTCTAAAACATTGAGAGTGAATTAAAGGTAGTCAAATAGATGTGTGCATTCTTATGCAATGCTTTACAAATACAAATTTGCTTTTTATATTTTCACTTATCAAAATCAAAATTAATCATAAATTATGCTAAAAACAAAGCAAAAAAAAACTATTATAAAATCTTTGCAAGCAGCAAAAATTTTTTTGAAAAGAAACAATTCCAACACAGTTAGCAAACTATAATTTTCACAAATTACTACGATTGCGGATATTTTCTGAAATTTTTACAGGTATTTATAGATGTGTAAAAATCGAAAATTTGTTTTTATACTAAACAAACATCCTTACTACTTCCCATTGTAACGCATTCTGTACGACGTAGCGTTTTTTCGTTTACCCAACTTTTCAATTAATGAACAATAAACAGTTTCCTGCATTACACTTGTAAATTACGTGAATGTAAATTACGTCAGACGTTTGGTTCTAAATCTGAATATAACTGTTTGATAAAACATGTTGAAAACAATTAATTTTAATTACCAAAATAGATGGATTTCAGAGGACTCCTTCTGTGCGAAATGAATACAGCCAAAGAATATTTCAAAAAAAGGAACACCAAATTTGGTTTTTTATAGATGTGCAAAATCATTTACATTCTAAAAACAACCCAATAATCAGTGATAAAAGTTGTCGATTTTGTCATCAAATGCAAAATATTTCTAAGACTATAGTAAAGTCTAGCAACCCCATGACCTTTTCAATCCAGTTCACTAGTAAGTATTGATCAAAAGTTCAGAAAACTAAGAATATATTTTGACTACTGACTGACATCAATGCGAACATTATTTCATGCATGCAAGAACAGTTAACTGACACAGAATTCAAATAATTCACAATGAGAACCTGAAGAATATCGCATGAATTTTCACTTCAATCATCAACTACTCTTATTCAAAAGCAAAAATACAAAACGATATAACATCTAATAAATAAAATTATGTTATTAATTATTAACAATCATTATTAAATATTAATACATATTATTAAATATGTCAAATTTTCAACACTATTTTTTCTTACTGGAAAATAATGTGTAACAATCTAATAAGTTCTGTATGATAAATTTTTTGCTAACAACAGCAAAGCATAAAAGTTTGCAAAAAATTGATAGTAGCACGAATTTTTGAATAACTAATAAACAGAATATAATATAAAAGAAAGCCATAACAAGTTGTGTGTTTTCATAATTATGAAAATGAAATTTCAAACTGCCCGCGTCACTATTTACCCAAAAAGTGATTATTTTTTGGATCGGGCGATGTGATAACTGCACTGTATGCATAGTATGAATGAAGTGTAAGGGGCTTAGGTTGTGGTAGAGTTAACTCGTAGGTCATTAGTATAATATTTTCTGCAGGAATATCGCGTTTTGCATAGTCTTACTATTTTTATTTAGTCGCCGATGCATTCAAAAAGCTATATCTAATATTAAAATTTGATAAAATTATGCGTAGCGAAGGTTGAATGAAATAAATATTAGACGAAGTTCTTTTTCTTAAGTAAAGTTTTCGTGGATAATATTTTGTTTCAGAGTCTTTTTTTGGCATTACTTCTAGATCAAAGTAGTTATTTGGTAAATTGACGTAAGATATGTCTGCTGTGGACGCCAAACATTTCGATGAAATATGCAAAATCGAAAAATACATGCACAAAATAAACTGTAATATCGAAACATGCAGAAATTATTGCATGCAGTTGGAAGCTGTACGAATGGTAATTTTTATAATACTATATTGAAAATGTTATCTAAATTTTAAACTAATTATTTTGTAAGAAATTTAAGATTCTGAAGGCAGAAACATGCCATGTTGGAGATTTAGTTATGGAATGATTATAGAATTTGTCCAGAAAGTACCTCTAATGCAGTATTTTTCATATAATTTATTTTTAAAATGTGTTACATAATAGCACATCTCTGCTAGGATTAGTAAAGATTATGCCTTACCTAATATTTGTGGACTTGTAAAGTCTTAGTATTAAGTATCGAGTGTATGACTATTTAAGGATAGAATTGTGTCCGGTTAGGAATATAATTTAAGCATTTAAATAGTATATTTTAGAGTATATGTATATAGTAAATGAAGTAATAATTATGAACACTTTCGAGGTAGAAGTCCTTATAAGACTTCACTACGCTGATATAATAAAAAAGTTTGAAAAGAATATTGGCATGCAAATTCTATTATTGATATCAATATCTTGAATCTGTTTTCAAAATTAAATTCCATTGAGTTTTCCGGAAATAATGTTTTGCCATTCAATTTTCAGATACCTCGTTATTCGTCATTAATGTCATGTTCAGCTGAATGGCAGTCAAAAGTATGTGCACGAATCGAGATGGAGATTGACATGATTATCAGTGAAATATCCGAATACTGGACTCAAATTGATGAACTTGCTAAGTCATTGAGCAGTTACGTTGCTGACGTGCAACATGAGCACGAGTTTCCTTTTGGCTATCTTCAGGACTTACAGGAATTTTTGTCGTACTTAATGGATGAAGTAAACAAATGGCACTCTAATGATGACAAAACGAAGCCAGCTGTCTTGGAATTCATGAAGCCTGAAGTCACTGTTCAGAAAGCTGTCAGACGTTGTAAGCAACACTTACATTCCGTTCTCAACAGCCCAACTAAAAAGCTTTAGTATGTTGTAGGATTCATTCCACTGCTTCATTTTTGTTGTATAAAATACGTGATTAAGTCATTTTATTCGAACGAAACCCTAAATTGAGCAAAGTTAATTTTTGTGAACCAGAACCATTTCAATTTATGTTTAGAGGCTGACTTTATAATAATCTAAATTCTTAATAAAGTAATTTTATTATAAAGCCAACATTAGAATAATGACTTTCAACAAATAGTTTGCCATTATTATGCGAAATAACAGTTAATAAACATAAATGAATACAATAGCTTGCGGCAATTAGTCCAAATAATCTCAACAACCAGGTTTATAAATCCTTTCATAAAATCGACTGGATAGTTCAAGAAAACGTGAAGAGCTTAACAATCTCAATACGAATTAAAAAGAAGCTCCAAAACATTGAAATCTTCTTGAACAAGTTCTTTATTTTGCTTTATTATAGGAGGTAGAGGGCGGAAGTGGACTGGTCTTCTGTGCTGCTTACCGACTGAAGTCTGAAATACATTTCATATGAAGCAGCACAGCGGATTTCAAAAGAAAGGCAGCCTCAAATCTGCAGATGAAAAACATGTCTTTTTCAAAGGCATTAATAGAGTCACAGCTGCTCCTTAAAAATTAATGCATTCATATTAGAAATGTTATTTCGGAAACAATGAGCAATAACGATGAAATTGAAAAATAACTGTGATAGTATCCGACGATCATTTTAAAGAAGATATGTTTTGCAAAATGTGTGCTTAAAAATGACTTACAGCAATAACAGTTCCGAGCAGCTTTTTAATAATTTCTCTTTTCATCTTGTCATTCATAAAATCTCCGTTGCGCTTCATAGATGCAATTCGAAGATTTAATCTTTCAACATCGCCTGGAGAGCAATCTGGTACTTGAAGTAACACTCGCGACAAATTAGGGAACCGCTCGTGCTGGATTAATATTCGATTAAAAAGAAAATAGCAAGCATAAAGTTCAGTGCAAGAGCCATTTGATTAACTATTTATAAAACATGAGTTGGATGCAACTAACTCACCAAAGTTGAATAAATGGAAAAAATTAGTGACAAGATATAGGTGAGTGCTTGCTCATCCGAACCATGGAGCTGCAAGCTCTGAATGCTACGAACAAAGATGAAAAGGGCCGTTTGTTCATCACAATTTTCATTCAGCTGAAAACGTATCAATCGTTAAGAAATAAGATGTAATACGTTCAATTTATTTACAGTTTGTATTATTAATCATCTTAATATGAAAACAGCTCAGATTTATCAGGTATAAACGGTTAAAAATTATGGTAATGAAACGAACGCATTCGAGAGCATTTCTGCACACAGGTATTACTCGGATCGCCGCAGAAGTGTCGCGAAAAGTCAAAAGCAAAAACATTAGTCTAACCATTTCTCCTATGATATTCTGCAAAATAAATTTGGAAACTTCTGAATTTCACAGTCTATATTTTAGTAATTAGTACTTACTTATTTAGCTCACAATGAACTAGTCAGTAATTACTGACTATTAAAAAATACATATGAATTAATAGTCCAACATACACTTGAAAATACCCACATGACACAGCCTTTGTAGTGTTAATTACCGAAAAAAGAATTCTCACAGAAAAAAGACATTACTTAAAGCTGAAAAACAACGATTAGTGATTAACAGAAGCGAACCTCGTCTCTCAAGAAGCAATTTCTGATGCTAGATGGTATTTCAATCTTTTCTCCTGCAAATTACTTTTTTCAGAACAAAACTGTGTTAAATAAGATCATGGATATATCAAGCAATAACTTTTGGCAACTTTCATTCCCAATTAAAGAAGCAACCTACCTGAATCCGATATGTTAAATAATTCTCGCAAAAACGTGACACTTTCACGTGTTAAAATGCTAATCACGTGCTCATTTAAAAGTTCTTCCTGAGAAGGTTCCGCATTTTCTGCTGCAACTTTCAATCCTTTATTATTTGATGATAAAAAAGTGAAGAAACTAAACAAATAAAAAACTCAACATGCTGATTAGAAGCGAAACTAGGTACAAGTATGCATATTCCAACATCAAAACAAAACTAACAGCTTTCAGATATCTCGACTTGTGTCCACCCATGTTGTAAGCGTCTGCTCAAGACGACAATTACTGCCAGCAGCAAATGTTTCACTTCATTATAAGACGTTTCTGGACACGAGCACAGAAATGGTTTCCTTAAAATACAAAATTTCTCATCACACAATTTGATTCATAAATGTACTTAATAATTAAAAGTACGCAATAATAAATATTATAGTACTAAATAAATTACAAAAACTAACAATGTCTTTCTCAGCCATAACCGTAAGCGATGATCTGGAACAAAACTGATGCCATATGAAAGAGAAGATATCCAACTGCTGATACTCAAGTCCGAGAATAGCTGCATCGTTGCCTTAGTAGCAAAAAATCCAATCAAAGTTTGACTGTAAACAAAGAAATCGAAGGAACTTGGACAAATATGAACTCTTTTACATAAAAACAATCAATCAAGCGAATGAAAACTTGCATTTTCTCCGAGATATCGAAAAAAAATGCACGGGCATGCGTTCCAGGATCGTCAAAAAGAATTCGAGCTGTAGACGAAGAACAAGGATCAATCGCTGCAAAAAAAAAAACATAAAGACTTCAAGATTCCAAATAATACTGTTTTCTGCAAAATGAAGTAAAAAAAACAGTATAGGAAACAACAATCTTACAAAACAGATAACAATCAGTGAATGGAAATGCAGGAATTTTTCAAAAAGAAGCGAAAATTTGAGAGTTTGAAAATATTCGAATTTTACTACTCAAAGCACAGGAAAGTAATGAGATTACATGTCAGTAGTTGTTGCCGCTCATTCGCAGTAATATCAAAAATAGACAGAGAACGATAAGAAACATGCAAAACATCCAAATTTCTCGAATCATACATCGAGGTTAAACGCCTAAAAACAAACGGCATCAGAAGTAATACGAAAATATTTGTGAGCTTACTACATTTATATATTATATATTGATAAAGGCATACTTTGCAAGCAGAAATATTGTAGGCAAAATTGGTTGAAAATCATTGTATGCCGGATGAGAAGGAGGACAGACAGACTGAGTTTGAGCCATTATTCCTTCCAAAGTGAATAAATGTGCACGAAACTGAAACTAATATCCATGTACTTTTTAGATTTTAGTAACTAAATTTTTTAATTCTAAAACTGAATTAGAAAATTAGCTCTTTGATGTTTCATTTTTAAAAAAAAAAGTTGCTGAAAGCAAATACTTCTCGACGATTGAGCATATAAGGAGAGTTTGTGGCTTCATCAAGATTCCCTGGCGCTGGAGAAGTGAAACCAAAGAAAGTAAGGAACGCCGTATCATTATCGCAGGCTCTGTAATTGGTGACTATCAACATAAGAAGTTGGTTCAAAAAAAGTTAGCACTCTCCAAATAAAAAAATATCAATTTTAATATCAATTTTAGACTTTAAACATCTCAGTAATAGTCCAAACTTACTCTTGAACTTCTGCCTTGAGCATATAAGAAAGAGGATCTGATAAAGCAACAGCAAGTAAAGAGCTTTGTGTAGTGAAATCACAGCAAAGGTTGCTTAAAGCTGCAACTACTTGCATGCACGAAGCTAATTGCATTAACGATAGACTGGGACGAACTGAAAGACAAAAGTCCAAAATAACCCCTGCTTGTCCCTGCAAAAACTAGGTATTATAATTCAGAGGTAGACGATAAATGACGAACATTTATTATTTGTTGAAATTCTGAGACATGGACAGAAATTTAATTCAAAATAACCTTAACGTCTTCAGCAAAAGCAGTAACGATCCTAAGCAATAAAGCTAAACAATGCCTCTTCACAGATTTTCCATCCACATCATCATCATTCGTATCACTTAATGGACGGCGTAACTGAAAATAGTGAACATTTCACAAGATTTTACAGATACTATTTTCAATACTTCACGCCTTTTTGAATGACCAATATTGGTACTAAGTGAAATAATTGATTGTTTCAATACTAAATATCTTTTGCACGAACAAAAATGTACCAAACAATAATGAAAGATCACCTGACAAAGAAGAGGAACAAGTAGTTGTGGGTAATCTCTAATAACAATCAGCAGCGTTGAAAGAACAGAAAGCAGGCTGTCCATAAGGGATGGAGATGAGCAATTTGCTAACAATGACAGTACACCATCAAAAACTGAGCTCAATCGTTTATAATCATCCTGCAAATATTTCCAAATCAGTGACCAAAAACATTATTTGAAAAGCAAAGAATTACAGACCAAAAAAAAATGACTCAGAAAGCAAAAAACTAACTGGCTGTAACAATTTTCTATAGTGACATTCTGATAAAACAATCCTTGAAAAACGCTGCATTGCAACCCACTCAGTTTCTCTCACTGAAAATAAACAAACTTTATACTGATGTCCTGTCTTTCAGAAAATTTTTAGAAAGCCCAAAACACATGAGGCAACACACTGCTGCTTGATAGTATTAAATGCAACTTTAATGGTATATAGAAATATTTTACGCTTGTAATATTAATCACTTACTTGGCGCTGTTTATATTCTTAATTGACAAGAATTGCATGTGTCAAGGACAGATATTATGAACATAAGGACAAAACACACAACTAGCATTATTTTCCAGGACAAAATTTTACTATTTCAATGCCAATCAAAATTGTTCAACAATAAACAAACCTAAATCAGCTTTGCTAATACACCGGTTGATAAACCAGTCCTCTACTACATTCATCAATAATCCACTATATTTTGCAATACAACATGACCGCATAACTTTCAAACAACGATCGCGAAATTCTGAAAAATGATCTCTTTTTTTTTATGCGGGAAAAATTCTTAAGGAAAGCAATTCTGTGTGTAAAACCGTTAATATGGGATCGAAATCAAACAGAATTGAATTTTACTTAAAAAATCGTGTGAAAATTCATCGTCATTATCATAATCATGCTGTGAGAAACGACATGCTTCACAATCACTCATAGACGGATAACCGACTTTCTCCAGTTGTAAAGGTGTGGCACCGATGATTCGAATAATGAATTCACTCAATATTTCATCATCAAAAATCTTATCATGGTTTATCAATGAGGAAAAAACAGCAATTGCTTCGTTTCGTAACACCTATAACATAAATTTATGAAAAACATTTTAACATTCGGAGTAATTATTGATTACCATGAGAATTTCAAAACTGAAATTAGATTAAAGTGAAAAACTTTGATTTCGCAAACACATGAGTGCAAAATAAGCTCCAGTGATTAGTAAAGAACAATATGGTGTGAATCACTAATTAAAAAGTAAACTAATGATATGAAAATATTAAATAAACTAAATAACTCACAAGTGAGGGATGTAAAAAGAATGCTTCAATAGCAGCTAAGTACATTGCAAAATTAGGTGGCCTTTGAATCCAGATACCAGCTAGGTGAATGCCTAAGGACGACAAAACATTGCATAGAGTTTTTAGAAAACGATAATACTGCACATTATCAGCACCAACACTTGCTGCCTGACTGAAAAATTTTCTTAATTGCACTAAATATGATGTGAAAATTCAAAGTAAGAGATAATATTAAGCTTTCAAGGAAGATAACTTTAGTATTCCTGTGAGTAAATTCTGTCATTTCTAAAACTTAAGAATCACCTGAACTTTTGCGAACTTTGGTATGATTAGGAGTGTTCCAAATTTTTAATGATAATGTAGTACAAAACACGTCTAGCAATTTAATTAATTATATAACATTGAATCACTGCAAATCAAATTTAGTGTTGTGAACATGGTTTCATTATAATGGTGAATAAGAAATAACTATTCTTATTTTAGTGGTTAGTAAGTAAAGCATACAACAAAGAAAATAACATGCGTAAAATATCATGCTTACTTTGCTGCTGCAAGAATAGCACGCATTGGAATGTCACTAAAAAGCGCAAGAACAACAATATTTTCTTCATTTTTGACTTGCTTACGAGATGCTAACATCCATAAACACTTTGCTGCCTAAAACTAATTTCTTTCGATGATATTAATCAATTGTCTAATAAAATAGTGTCAATGAAAATTTATTCCACTTTTTCTGCTCATTAAAATTCAAAATAAGGTTGATTTTTGATAAAATCAAAACAAACCACTTCATAAATACCATACTGAGGAGTTTCAAGAAACGAACAAATTGAGCAGATCAAATTTTCGATATGGGGTTGCAAAATTTGGGCTTTTACCCACTCAGCAATTTCACTAAATAATTCTAATGCAGAACGGGCAAGCAAATACAATTCATCTGAAAGAAATTATGCAAGTGAAGTACAATTGAGGCAAAAAATGTATGACTGATAGATAAATTGTGTGATTTATACACTTTTAGTTCTTTAATTTCTCAATACATCAACTCAAAAAATGAATGTATGTTCCTATTATGGAAATCGTTTTAAAATGCTAAATTTTATAGAAAACACATAATTACCCAGAAAAAACTGAACAGTAAAAGAAATCTGAGAAATAGTCTTCGAAAACTTATGATTTGCGCAATGATAAACCTGATGATCGAAGTAAACACTGCTGCAGTGTGAAAGAAATGGTTTTCAATATACGTGGCATACTGGAAGATATTCCATTATTGAGATCTTTCTTTCTTGAAGCGTTTTCAATTGTCGCCAACGTAATTACATTTTCAATTAATAGCTGCAGTATGATGAACGAGATCTGAGCATGCGTTACTGAGAGTGATGAAAACTGGAATTTTGTGTACGATGAATTAGGCTGAATTAAAAAACCGAAAAAACTACTTGAAAGTCAATAACTAACATCATCAAGTTGATCAAATAATTCTGGCCAATTTTGAGGCCATTCATGTTGAATGATGAAAACAATACATCGTGCTGCACCACACCTCAACTCTTTGCACTCCATACTTCTTGACTTCATAGCAGCAAAACAACAATTTCGTAGTTCTATACGTGACTTAACATCTAGTTCCAACCATTTATATCTGAAAGTTTCTTCACGATAACTAATACTGGAGTTCTGCTACTGACCTACTGCTTAACCTATGAGCAGAAATAATTTGGAACTGAACAGTACCGTGCTAAAATTTCTAAAAATTCTTTACTCACGACATTATATATTTATGTTTAGCGCTGCTCAGTTAATGCAAAACCCATTTTAACTGCAATACTGGAGCATTTTCAATTTAATTTACATAATTTGGCAACAACAAAAAACAAATATTGAAAGCCTCACTTGATGAGATGTTCCAAAAAATTCCATCCCGTTCGAGCAAGAATAATATCGTGTTTCCATATTAATGCATGACCAATTTCTTTCACATCAGCAGGTGCTAGTTCCTTCAGTGATTCAAGCATCTTAAATAACAAGTAATACGATTTGAATAACCGATATTTGCAGTGGTGAACAAATGCATAATGGTAACGAAAATTAAGGACAAAAAACATCCAAATTATATACATGAGCTCCATACTCAGCAGTAAATACCGCAATTATACACAAATACGAATTGAAGTTTTTGCAAGTCAAACAAACTTTCCTTCCTTAATAAAACTGAAAATTTCAATATTTGAAAAATTACTGAATTACTGAAATAAATGAATGTGACACGATACATTTTTCATATACCAAATTTATTTAAGAAAAATTAAAAAACCGAAAAACTACTTAAAAGTCAATAACTAACATCATCAAGTTGATCAAATAATTCTAGCCAATTTTGAGGCTATTTTGGGTAAATAAAACATACTATTAAAAGATAACCTGAAATGCTTCTACTCTTCGCCCATTATCAACAGTTGGATTGTAAACAGCTTCTAAGGCATTTTTAACAGAATCCAACTTATCCTCCATGATTAATCATCTAGCTTTATAAGTCTGAAAACGAGATCTACTAACACACTTCACATTTCCTTATACCAGCAACAAAAAAATTATCTCGCAGATTTTACTCATGAAAAACGCGGCCGCTCTATGAAAATTTCTTCGTTTCAAACTCAAGCTCACCCTCACATCTGACTCACCCTAGGCAACTTATCCACTCCAGAAATTAGCCACAGTTTGCTCCGGTAGTGATAACTTCGATCATTTTTTTGTAGTAAAAGCTCTAAGTCCTACTATTTAAGGTAATCACTTCGGAAGGAAATTTAAAATGAATCCCTTAACAACTCGACTGGACAGATAATTAAATATTCTTTGATGTTTCGGTCACTACAATATTTTTGATAAGCTATTTTGAAGCCACAGTACAATTTATTGCTATGTATTACAAAACAGTCAGAGTGTTACAATAAATAAAAGCCAATGAAGACAGATCAAAAACACATCACAAATATTAATGTATAGGCATGATCATACTGAAAACGACGAACACATGTCTATATAAATAACCAGCTGAGACTCTCTGTCAACAGAAACTAATCAGCAAGTTTACTATTTTCTCTTTGTTTCTCTTTTCAAAAGCACTTTAAATAACTACAGCGAAATATGTAGAAAGAAAATCAGCACAATCATACACGAGTGGAAACGAAACGTGACGAAACATTTGATAAACGACTTAAACGCAAAGAATACAAGAAAAGCATGACAATGAATTATTTACAGAACCATCAGTATGAATAAATATGACATTGCTAATTATTTGATCATCACTCATAGTTCATCCTATAACAATGACCAGATTTATTACCAAAGGAACCAACACTTGATGCATACGGAATTTTTTATCAATGATGACGAATACTTCAATTGTAGCATAAACTATTCAAAAGTTCTATGAGATTAATATTTGCAACAATGACTCACGAATTTTGTTCGCATTATTGCTGAAATAAGAATTCTTACTATATCAAAAAATGCCAAATGCAAATTGAACCGGCAACTTAGTACATTCTAATAATTCAATGATGTGAATGAAAACAAAACTTCTGATTTTTTGCAAAAAAGTATGTAGTATATTATGTAAGTTTTTATAGCAGCTGATGATACCACATTCTGAGAATGAAAAATAAAAATGTAAGCACAAAGAATTATCTTTTTATGAGTACGATGCACAAAAATACAAAAACAGTTTTGTAAAAGTAAGCAGTCTAACAGATTAGCAGTACTACAATAAAATAATAGCAAAATAAATTTGCCAAAAAAAAAAATTTATGCAAACGCAATTTTTCTTGCTATGTTGTATTATTTATCATAATTTGTAATAATTTAAACAAAAAAAAGAGAAAGGACAAGATTCCCTTGTAATAACACTTACTCTTCAAAAATAATACAAGTTTCAAAGCTATAAAATAAACACAGAAAGCGGATAGGAAAGCTGAAGACTTCTCAAGATCAAAAAAGGAATAAACTCCTTATCTTTATTTTCTGAAATTATCCATTTATTCTCGCACGATTTTCTTTTTCCATTTTGTTTATTAGCATGTAAGTTAGAATTTTAAAGGATAATAGACAATTTATCGGATAATCTAAATGAGATATCTGAAAAAAAAACTCAGAATAAATGCAAGGATAGCAAAAAATATAGTATTAAAATGAATGTTGAAAGATGTGTAAGTAAAAGTAAAAAGAAAAACTGCTTAGCGCTGTGGACGTGGGTTAAGCACAGCACGTTGTGTTTCAATCCGTCCTTTCTGCATAGACATAACAATTCTGGAAACATCTTCTGCAGGTATACTTTTAGGCATAACTGGTAGTTCACTTCGCTGCTCCTCCAGGCGACCTCTCTGACTACGAATTACCATCTCATACAGATTACCAGCATCTTCCAATCGTGTTCTTTCATGGTCTGATAATGAAGATGGAGCATTATCTCCCATACTGTAATTAACTTGAGTAACCAAGATTTACATCTAATATTCTGCACAAATTTGATTTTATAATTATAATTTGCATACAAATATAGCATTAATAGTTCAAATACAATAAGAATGAATAGAAAAAATTTTTGCTTACCTTTTCCGAGCAATACTTCTTTCATCACTGTTATTTGGAACCGATAACACTATCGATTCTGGTTGAACAGATAAGTGAGCTCGTTGTTCTTCCATTCGACGGCCTTGCAAACTAGCAATCAAATCAAGCATTCCTTCCGCACCATCTACAGATTACGCATAATTGATTCTGACATGAACTTCACAGTGAAATGTAAATTTTTCATTACCACGCATGTCTAAGAAAAAAAGTGTGATGCTAAAAATTTAGAAAGATTTATTCGTTTTAGCAAAATCACACTTAACACCAGTTTTTAAATTCTACTTCTCATTTCAAAATAAATGCATGCACACAATGGACCAAAAGTAAATCCTTTTTTGAACTTTACAATGAATACTAAATAATTAGCTTCTTCTTTATAAAAAAGAAAAAAGTACCAGTAGATAATGATAGAACTTTCGAAAGTAGAAGAATTATGCATGCAAAAAAAGGAATTTGAGAAAAGGAAAGAAAGCTTTTCTTGGAATGAGAATGTGACTTAACAAAACCAACTTTTGTGGCTTAAAGAAACAGAATTCAATGAAAGGGCTCGATTACGGCTTGCTTTATTACGTGGCGGTGGAACAGGAACTCGAAATTCCGATGAAGTCGTTACTTGTGATGTGCTGGATGTATCATTATCATTCACACTTCCAATATTTTCGTCTACTGGTATTGTCGGATTCGAAGTACGAGTTAAATATGATGGGGATGGCTGCAATTTGCTTTGTAATCGATGATTGCTTTCATCAGTAAGTATGTATTGCTTTTTCGAAGATATGGTACTTCGAGGTGTTGAAGTGATGGAAGGAAAAAACGAAGTAGACATTAATAAACTTTGTCTTCGAGCAGCTTTTCCCACACGTCCAAAAAGCGATGACAACCGATGCTTAGATCCAGAATATCTTCCCTCTTCTTTCCCTAATAAAAAATGAGATTCAAAATCACAGACTATAACTATCAGAAACACAAAATCACGCAGCAGGCTTACAAATACGATTAAGAAATGTAAATAACATCTCAATTTTTGCAGTCAAAACACAAGACTGATAAATAATTTCTCACAACCACAATAGTAAAATTAAAAACAAGTGTACAGAACACTGATAACGTCAAGCAGAAAGCACAACGCTTAATAAAAAATTTAGTAAGTAAATCAGAAAATTTGTTATCCTCAATACTTTCATATCATTTTGCACACATGCAAAAAGAATCTAAATAAACATATCTGCATAAATATTTTTTCTTATACGAAGAAACAACAATTAATAAATAACTTACAGTGCGCTAAAAAATCTCCGAAATACAGAAATTTAAAACTTTATAAAGTTATAAACAAAAATTCGCGGCAAATATTTATAATTAATTTATAAGACTATGACAAAAATAAACAATCTACTTTAGGATATGATATAAACAACTCACTTGATCTCATATTATTTTTAAAAAAAATATTGATATTCTCTTCTCGAAAAATTTTAACCTGAATTGTGGACAATGGTATCTGATTGTCGAGTAATGTTTTTAGAGTGATTTGTTAAATCACTCAGAATTATTGGATCACAACGTTGGTCGTTGAGTCGTTTTGACTGCAATCGGGAAACCATTTCGAAAAAATCATCATCATGATTACTTTCTTTCATTTGCTGAAATTTCATTTTTGTCAACTACATTTACAATACAGTCTCTATATGAATAATACTAGAATAAACAGCAAATGAAAACAACCTAAATTAAATTAATACAAAAAATCATGATACCCAGTCTTTAATTATAAATGAAATCCAAATGTTTCATAATTAAAATGTACGCAATAAATTTAGTTCGGAAATGGCACAATCAAATTCCATACTAGTCACGTTTTCATCTCATTAAAGACATGTAAATAAAAGATATTAAAAAATGATAGCAACATAAGAGTCAGAAGATTTTGACGTGAAAGTATATGATTTAAAAAGTAGCGAGAAATTTTGATTTTGATAAATTTAGTCTTCCACAAACTTGAAGATTATCAATTTCATACATAGTTATTACAAAGAACATGATATTTGAATGCTACTCCTTTATGAACAAGTAATTATCTTTTGAAACTTCAAAAATAAAAATATCAACATTAAAATTCTTTTGTAGCAAAAAAGCGGTTAGCAGCCATAAGCATAGTTGAAAATAGATTTATAATCCTGAAAGATTATATATGTTTAATTTTTATTGGAATAAATGAATTATGCTAAAGTCATTATGGCATAGGATATTTTTTGGATAAAAATAAAATGTTTATTATTTTATCCCACAAAGTTAAAGCAAATGCAACCCATAAGAAATGCAATCAAATTTTGTTCAGAAATTCTCCTAATACATGAAATCTAATAACTCTAAACTACATGATTCTGTTTCTATTCAACGCTTCAATTCAAATATGTAAGTAAGTCAACAATATTGATTAAACTAATGATAATTTTTTAACTAAAGTGTTTAATTAAATGCTTAGCAGTTCATTTCCTACCGATTATATGACAAACTACCTTAAGCAAGTTGCACAAAGTAACGAAAAAATACAGTATTTAAATACCTGTCCATCAGTTACTGATGTCGTAACATCAGCCGATAAACGTCTGCTACTAGATGTAATGCTGTTTGAATCCGAATCTATGAGCAGCTTTTGTAGAGAAGCATTCAAATCAGATAAACTGCGTGGTTCAGGATCACCAGATGCATCTAACTGCAAGCTGCTAACTTTCTTTACAGGCCAATTATTCACCGATCTCAACAAACTTTCCAATGAATTTCGCGCACTTTCTTCCCCACTTTGATCACCCATCTACAAATGATAATACTTTAATGCTTACTTTGGAACTCAATCTCGATTTATACTTAACACTAATATCTTGATTATCAACTGTGTAAGATCGTAAGAGGTTTAGCTGCAGTAAGTTAACCTGCAATAAATGTATATCTGCAATGAAAGATAAATAAGAATTAATTCTATTTAAGTATTTATTGCTTACTTGAAGGAACTGAAAAAATAATTTCAGGAGGCAACAATCTAATTTTAACCAAATTTTCCTTTTAATTTCTTACTCTCTTCCGAAATAAAAAATGAGAGAAAAGGGAATGACTACTAGCTAGGTTAGATTATGCAGTACTTTGACAAGCACACGGCTAGCAAAGGATACTATGGAAATGTGAAGAAAGCTAATAAGGCATTCTGTCTTGAAACGTTTCAGAGCTAGTTCTCATTAGAAAGAAATGAATCAAAAAAACTTTCGTTTCTAAATCTTTGATTTATCGATAAATCGAGATATCTTAACAACATTGGCAGAAACGTTGTCTTGTCGACTATCAATTCAGAACCTTCCATTTTGCTCACTTTCAGATTGTTAACCAATCAGATACTCACTCTAATGTACAACAAAAGTAAACAATACACCAAAAATTCCAATACTGCTTCTTTCTCGACAATCTCACATGACATTATGTAGCAACACGACATTACTAAATTATACACTATGATTAGATGTTTATAGTTTGTGATTAGCGTGAACTTTTTCATCAAAATTACTCCAACAGCGAAATCGAAAATTTAAATAAATTACTGAAAAATAAAAAATAGCAAAGTCTAACAAAAACTGCAAACAAAAAGGCACAGCGCCAATCGATTAAATTAATTGGCCGCGTGCTTTTTACATGCATTATTGGGTATGAAAAAACTCAAATATTCATTTAATCTCAAAAGTACATGAATCTCAAGGCCTTGTGTGCTAGTCTTTCTTTTCATCATTCAAAAAGATTAAATGCTTGATTCAATTAACTAATGAGCCTCCAGCAAGCAAGCACAAGACAAATGGACAATGTTTAGATAAATATAATATTTCTACTCACTAATCATTCACGTTGGATTCCTTTCACGTCAAGTATCTACAAATGATCTGTGCGCTTCTTTTTTGAAAAAATCTACACTGACTAAATATTTGCATGTGATTCTCGCCATGTAGCAGCAGCAGCTATTTAATTAGAGAATGCTGACTGATATAAATCTATCTCTACACTTCACTAAACAAAATTTATGATTATTTTAAAAATAAAAATGATATATATATATATGCATGCACATATAGGAAAAAATTATCTGATTACACAGTACAACGAATTCCCATTATTCTGCATGAGATAGAGGCGGCAAGGTGAAATGATTAGATCTGGTATGCATTACGTTTTAAAATAAATATTTGTGCATTAAAGAGAGAGTTGAAAAATCTCGCTAACAAGGAATGAATGGTAGGTTTCGTCTCAGTGACACATAACCACAACAGTAAAGACGAAAAAAAGGCCAGAATACAAATCGAAATATTGCTTCAGTCTTTTCCAATGACTAATAAAATTATACTTAAATAACATGGAGAGTAGGCTTATCACTTAAATATACGTTATGCACAAATTATACATAGATTTTTAGCTACTGAGAAAATCAATGAGCAGAGGAAAAACATACCTTTTGTTAATTTACAAAAGTTTTCAAAACATATATAAGTGCAGTGTTATACTACAAAAAATTGTGTTAAATTAGCATTAACTGGATAAAAAACTAAGGCTACAAAGAACAAAAGCTGGAGAATTTAAGGAAGTTACACATTTGTCGACTTAAAATAGCTTTCAGTTTCAAATCATATTTATAATTGTGTACCATGATACAAAGTTCTCGATAAAATTCTGATGAAAAGCAACGAAAAACCTTTAGCTGAAATTGAAATGGTGGAACATATTTAGAAGTGAATAAAAACTGAAAAAGATAAACACCAGAAAAGGAAAAGACTTACAATGCCAATAATTAATTTAAATGAAAAAACAAATTTACCTAGTAAAACTTATTACAATTTTTTAGCAATTAATCAAATTCCACCCATTCATGTTTGTGTGAACTAAATCCACGTATCGATTTCTTTGTTTTATATTATTAATAATTAGCATTACTTTGATTCCGTGGAGGCAATATAGCTAGCTACTTCTCTTGAAATGGAAATGAATAAAATACGGAAAACGGGAAGAGCTGCTCCAAATACATCGATAATCACACTACGATGTTACTTGAAACTTCATCTATGATTAATCGCTTCCCTGATATACCATATACCTCTTACATTCCTGATTACGATTACATGAAATTTACCAAAAGTAAATGTTTTATGTCAATAATATTGTTGAAGAGGTTGAATCTTATTTACTACTAGCATCTGATTAAACATATAAAGCACTAATATCACTGACAATTTTATACTCTACGGCATTTATCATGTTTAAACTTCTAAAATTACCATAAAAACAAAAATACCCCAGAAAGGTCAATTTACTATTAAAAATATCGAATTGAAATTGTGTTAAAAAATAATTTCTTGAAGAGATGATATCATTTGATTACGATAAAACGATTCAAAAAGCAATTTTTAGAGTGCAATTCATTTAATTTTCTTTACAAAAGATAACGTTTTTCCAAATTAATAAGAAACTCAATTCCAAATAGACAGATGACAGACAATTCATGACTTTCGATTAAGTAACGAGTATAATATTCAGTAGCTGAATCAATAATCAATCATCTGCATGCTCGATTTCCGAATAAAATTAAAGCAAAATTCTCAGAAAATATCAAACTCGAAAAACTGAAGGATGTAGAAGATCCTTATTATGGAAAAGCAAAAAGATACTTCAACAATAACAAAGATGAACATACATTTTGAAATAAATTAGTATGAATTAAAATTGTTTCCTTAATAAAGTAAAGTGCAGTGCTGAATCTTATAAACGTTCTAAAAGTGCTTAAAAAGAAACTTGAGGGATCGGACTCATCGGTAAATAAATCTTTTGAAGATGAAACTTTGACAAACCTGTTATATCATCACCACAAACGGATGCCCTATTCCCATACACTACTGGCAACAAATAAATGGTCAGTATTTTGAATCAAAGATTTTCACAATAAATATGACATTTCCAGGTACACAGAACTAGGACAATTGAAATTACATCAAGCACTAAGGAGGAAGTCATAAAAATCTTGCGACGAAAGGCGAAAATCTTATTATTTAAGCAATGTCCGAAATTTCGTATTCATCGATAATGAAATTAAGTTTTCCACACTTATAGTAGTCAAATAGTAACTAAAGATAGGATAATGAAGATCTGAAAGACAAACTAACCTCTATTGATATATGACCTTGTAAGATAAAAAAATACAGTGCTTTTTCGGCTTTATTCTGCTTCCGAAAATCTGCTGCCAATGCTGCGCATGCACGAGATTCTCCTCCACGATCTCTCAATTTCCTAGTGAGTTTTAAATAACGAGTATGATATTCCGTAGCTGAAACCAGATCTTTGCATGCTCGATTTTTGAATAAAACTGAACATACATTTTGAAATAAATTAGTATAGATTAAATTAATAAAGTGCAGTGCAATTTATAAACGTTCCCATAAAGTAAAATTCTCAGAAATATTAAGCTCAAAAGTTCAAGCGATGTAAAAGGTACCTATTATAGGAGAGCGAAGAAATACCTCAACAGTTATATCGGTAAGCATAAACTTCACAATAAACTAACATGAAATGAAATGTTGTTTCCTTATTAAAGTGTAATGTTGAAATTTATAAACGTTCCAGAAGTGCTCACAAAGAAGCTAGGGGATCGAACTCATCGATAAATAGATTTTTTGAAGATATAACTTAGACAAACCTATTATGTAATCACCACAAATAGCTGCACCATTACCAACATTAAAACAACATTGGGCTTCTATCACTTCATCATGCAATTCCGATGCTAATGATAGAGCTAGACTGAAAATTTTATTTTTAGAATAGCGGAAGAGCATAAGCAAGCTAGTTTTTATATTTTGAATACAGATTTAACCTACGAAAGGCGTGAAACCATGCTTGAGGACTTTATTTATGCTAAGTTTATGGAACTAATTTAGTGCGATGTTTACATGCAAATAATTAGGAAAAAAATTGTTTAACCCACCGATAATATTCTAAGGCTTTTGTAGTTTCTGAAAGAAAAATATGAGCATTTCCTAAGTTAGTATAAGCACGTCGCATTGCTGCACGGTCACCAAATCGTCGAGCAATTTCCAGTCGCTGAATAATTTAAATATGATTCAGATATCTGGTTCCATACACTCTATTTAAAATTCTATAAAACTTCTTGATTTTCATAGTTAAAAAGAGTCGAAACGCGGAAGAAAATACCGATTTTTCTAGCGTTTAAGTTGTTGAAAAGATTGATTTGTTCAAAAATTTTTGTTTATTAACCTTAAGAAATACTAGCTTAAATAAAAAATCAAAACTAATTAATTCTTTTGCTTGATACGCTTACTTTATTATGGTAGTAAACAGCAGTTGAATAATCACCGAGCATATAATAGCTATTACCAATGTTGCCGTATGTTCTACCGCAAGCAGCAAAATCTTTCATGCCCTCAACAATATGCAAATTCTGTCTGCAAAATCCTTGATATATACAAATATTTGCTATACGAAAAAATAAAATTTTAATTTAGAATCCAAATACAATTTCGAAAGCAAAATTTTAAATTTCCACTTCAAGGGAAGTGCTAAGAAACTTGGAAATAAAGGAGATAATTTGATACTGATGAAGAATACTAGTACATCATTAATGAAAAAGATTATCAAAGCTAATTAAATTTATTTTTGATAAATCTGATCTAAAATTTTCTAATGCAAAGGATGATTACAAATAACAATTGATGGCAGCTTGAAGCTGAGAAGTTGCAGTCATATCACCAGCTGTAAGAAGACCAGATTGATCAAGAGGTAATGATGCATGAATTATTGTTTTTGCTCGACAGTGATACACCGATGCTACGTTATACAGGGCACGAGCTTCACATTCCTAAAAAATCCTTGCAAAATGATACCGAAGTGAAAGTTATTCTTAAACAAGTGATTAATTTCACATAGTATTGTACTTGTACTACGCAAGCAAAAAAATCTTTAATGTTCTCAGCATTATGCAAATCCTACCTGTAAAATCTTAAACATAAATATCTAGGCAATCGATTAGAAACTTAGAAATGAAGAAGATAATTTGATGATGGTGAAAAAAGACCTTTCGGTTTCCAATTTAAGCTTATTTTTGTTTATGATGATGGAACTATGTTCCGCAAAGAAGCATCTTGTAATAGCAATTTTAGCATAATTTTCAAGAAACTGACTAATTAATGACGCTAAAAAGCAAAAATAACAAACGCCTTTAAAATATAAAGCGTCACTATCAATTAAAAAGGCAAACATACGCTTTAAAAACTTGCAGACTTACTTTATCACTGATTTCCTGTGCTAATCGTAAATGTGTAACTGCATGTTCATACGCACTATCAAAATCCCCAACTGCTTTATAAGTATTTGCTAAATTTCCATGGGCTTTTGCCAGTCCAGAACTATCACCAAGTAATCTAAATACGAAATACAAAATGCCTTATTACTGTCGATTTCTTAGCAATTCAGACATAACTGTAATCACTATGTTACTAAGCAACACACTGTTTGTCGTGAATAGCCATGTTTCCAATAAATCGTTTTAATAAACTTAAACATTTGTGTAAAGAAAAACCTTAGAAAAACATATCTATTTGAAATAGTGAAAGCATCCTTCACATTCTTACTTGGCAGTTTCTAAATCATGACGATGATATTCAAGTGCTCTGTCGAATATGCGCAATACAAAATATGCATTTCCTAATTGTGAATAAATGGCAGATAGAGCTTCCAAGCTGCGTCCTCCTAAATTAATTTTCTTCTCTATGGCCATTTCCAAGTATTTGATTCCTGTAAAGCAGTATTCTTGAGTTACAATAATTCCATTTTTCAAACCATTACTTTGTTATTCAACCAAAGTGATACCTCAAATGCTGTTAGATGACTTTTATAAATGAATTATTTTGAGCAAAAATAGGAATACATATCATTAGAACGACAACAGTACCGAAAAAAAACTTTGACCATAATTACTGTTTCTAAATCAAATGATACTTATTAATAATTTTAGGTGACCACAAGATATAGAGTAATAGCCATTAATAAAAGTGAGGATTGCACACCTGCTTTCATATTATTTTCCCGACATAACCGTTCACCTTCCTGGGCAAGAGCCAAGGCGTCCATACCTTCCACTGCTAAAGGCACACTCATCTATATTTCCTCCACTGCAAGCAAACTTACTTTAATTTCTTCGTAACATCAAAAAACACTGACAAATTTAACACTTTCCGCATTCAGAAAAATAAGATATCCAAATTGAAGGCGTTATATATGAATGCTACTGAATCACGGAAAAAATAAAGTAGTGCAAGCACTCATTTTATTTCTTAGTTTGTCTACCTCAAAAATGCGTTTGAAACCAATTCACATAAAAATAATTGAAACTTCGTAAATGCGTTTGAAACCAATTTACATGAAACTAATTGAAACCTCTAAGATGCGTCTGAAACCAATTTACATAAAACTAATTGAAACCTCAAAAATGCGTTTGAAACCAATTTACATAAAACTAATTGAAATGCCAACATCTGTCCAGTTTCAGGCAAGTTAAAATTATGGCTGCAAAATATGCAACATTAATAACGGCAATATAAAGTGACAGAGTAAACAATCTTGTGAAGTACCAAAGTCGCATTCGCATATTTACAGAACGTAAATGCATATGCTGCTTTCTATTCAAGTTTTTATTAATTCAGGAGAAATGACGTAAAAGAATCTATTTCAACAATCAGTAATTCGATCACTTTATTTAATTTTGTAAATAAGTTCGCACACATACAATGCACCTCTGATTACTCATTACTGGACTGATTAAGTAAACTTTTACGATATTCATGTCTGAGTAAAGTAAAGCATCTATTTTTGTAACATCTATTGTCTTCAAATATAATAACTTTAACATACTACCATTTATTTCATAGACTGAATTTATAGCCCAGTCTAATAACAGCAGTAAGTGTCATTATAATGCCGATTTTTTCCAATAATATATTTCTCCAGAATATCGAAATCTCGCTCTGCTCATCTCCACCTTATCCATTTGAAAAGATACAAATGTCTTAACATTTATTTACTATTTTGGAACATCTTTTCTTTCTTTGCTTCAGTGATCTTATCTTTGATAATTTATCAAAAAAAAAATTACAAATCTGCATAATTAGTGATTGATTGATTGATTATAGAGATTTTTGGATGATCGGTTGCATTACATTGATGTCTAACAGTACAAAAACAGTAGACATAAATAATAATTTTGTCAAAAATTTTCTCTTTCTGAAATCAATTAAAATGCATAACTAAATAATTCAAGAAACTCAAATTATGCAATCATTCATTCATATGACTCCGAACTAACTAGACTTTCCGTTACTTACGAAACTTGCGAATTCATACTTAGCGTAAGAGAAACTGCACAACTGTAGTCTAAACTACCCCACGACACGACAAGACTACTGCAGCTCAAAGTATTTGCTGCTATAATTGCAAGGTGATATTACAACGATGCTATCGTATTACTTTGATAGACTCTGAATGAAAATCTTGTATCTCACGAGTCGTATTAAAAAAATTTCACGTAACGCATAGAAAGGTTGTGGTATGGCAGTGTTAACCTAGTGTGGGCAATGCATGATTGTGGTGTTTTTAGTGTGGAGAATATGATCATCGTACAGTACGTATTTACGTAAAATTATTAAATTTTATCATTTTATTCAGTGCGTTACTTATGCTGTGTGTAGTTTGCTAACTGCATTTAAAGTTAGGGTTTGAATATTTTAGGATTTCGCTTCTTCAATCATTGCATGAAGCAAAAGCACTGATTAGCAACTTCTACTATTAAATCATTTTCTACTAATGACTGAAACTGCTAGTCAATTAGATCAAATGCTTGAAGGTGGTCAGATCTTTTCTGAGGCTGTCCATCAATTCAACGCAACTACGGAAAATGCAGCCGGAAGTGATGGTATGTATCCATCTTATGACTTATTGTTCAAACTCTTTTTATACTATAAATTAGTTTTGACTGTAATGATTTGCAATGGTTCTTGTATTGTAATTGCAGAACGTGTTAACTTTTTCATTTGCAATAAATTTGTTTGCAATTACTGTTTTCTCTTAATCCACTACAAACTTTTTTGATACAGTTCTTTTTTAGTACCTGCCGTAAATTGTACACACAGAAACAAAAAAGGATTATTTAAACCTGCAACTTTACGAAGGAAATTGAAGGCACGTCTCAAGAGAAGTATAGAAGTAAATTATTGCGATAATTGCCCGAATTTGACTATAGAAGAACGTCAATCATTGGTACGTATTTTCCGAATTTCATGGAATGTTTTGTGCTTTTATCACTGTTGTGAGTTTTACAACAAAACATTTGCATGAAACAAGCAACAGCTTAATGATTTTTAAGGTATGGGTATGTGTCACTTGTAGTCATTTCGGCTGTGAAGAAAACCGTCACAGTTTAAATCATTTTAAAGAAACGCGTAGTGGCATGAAACATCCACTGTATTTTGCTATCGAAAATCAAAAGTTTCGGTAATTTTTAATATTAAAAAAATTGAGAGATGGTTTTAATTGGCTTAAATTTTTCAGAACTAACATTTCTTATTCCATCATTCTAATGAATGGTTGCGTGCAAGCGCAGCGATTCATTAGCATATGTGTTTAACTAGAAGAAGTAGTTCTAAGTGATTTTTATATTTTCAAATTAGGTAGATCTAAAAACTCATCTCTAAACTTTATTAAAAGTTTTTTAATATATCGTGAAGCGGGTGGAAATGTTATCGACTCAACATGTTCAAATAGCCTTGATCGATTACTGTTACCAGAAATTATCAGTATTGTAAGGAGAATGGAAAAAACACCTTTTATCAAAATGCACTATATTTCAAGGTGTCTCGATTGTGCAAAAGATTTTCACAGTTCTGAGGAGGAAAGTGGCCCAATGAAAACATTTGTCAACGATTATAATTCATTCATGAAAACAGTATCCAAAGTTCGCACAGGGGAATCTCAGTCAATTAAAGGTGGAAATATAGACGAAAGTTCTTTGTCTGTAGAGGATGCAGATATTAAAAGAAAATGCGTTGGCAGAAGGTTAAGCAATAATAAGGTGAACACGGACGAGAAAAGCAATCAAGTGGTACCGATAAAGGTTTGAAGACTTGTGTGTCATAAGTAGAATGTTTGCAAATATACTTTTCATAGTAATTCAAGTTTAAAGTTCATTATTTTTCTCTTAAGCAGCAAAATTATTTTTTAAGACTGTTTTACAGAAAAGTAATTTTTGGTTATTCACTTCTTTTAGGGTCTTGTTAATCTCGGTAACACATGTTTTTTCAATTCAATAACACAGTGCCTTCTTCATACTCATACGCTTTCTGTGTACATTGATTTAGTCGGTCGAGAAGACAGCATTGAACTCATGTCGAATACATTTTTAATTGGCGATAAAGAAGTGAAGGTATATTCACCAGAACTTTGTAACTCTCTTTTGTAATATTTGGCCGCTTTTCAAAGTAATTTGCTGAATTCAGCAAAAATAAATCATTTCTAAATCTAGTAAATTTGTACTCAAAATTATTGAAGCTCTTATCATTATGCAGTGTTTTATTTTTTTGATAATCACTTCAAAATATGAAATATGATTAGAAAAATTACACACTTCTTCAGTGTTTAATATAAAATTACTGAGCAGAAACAAAGAATTACTCTAAGTCTACATATTAATATTTGCGATAGTAAATACTTTTAAAAATGTTGTATCATAAATCATGATGTAGTAGTGGTTTTGTTCGTTATTTTCCAAGGGTTATGAAGTCTTTGAATGCCTTGTAAATTTTATAAAAACATGTAATCACTCATAAGGTGGTATCTTTAATGTTGATATTAAATGAACGCGTATTACAAAAAAATTTCGTCTCTGATATTATATATAACTGATAAGGTGTGTGCTAATCTATCTATTAGTCCAATTTAGTGCTAAACTATTAAATTTCATTTCATCACATTGATGTTGCAGGTGCCCCATGTGCATTTACCTTTGGGTTCGTTCAATGGACCACTAAATAAAGTTTTTGCAAACTTTTTGCGCGATTTCAAGGCTGGAAAAACAGTAAATCCATTGGATTTGTTTACTGAGATATCCAAAAGGTTGAATTTCAGTTTATTAAGAACATCCCTAGTTAACAAAAATAAAGGACAAACAGTTTCTATTTACATAACAAAAAGGTTCCAGTTCATGACAGGTTCAATTTTTTTTTTTTGCTGATGGTGAGCAAAACAATATTTACTCATCTCTTCTGTCATTTTTTTTTGAGCTTTAATTTTGACTTTCCTTATGAAATTTTTGTATCTAACTTACTGTATTGTAGAGCTCCACGTTTTCGGGGATGGTCACAGCAAGATGCTCATGAATTATTACGGTACCTTTTGGATGGCCTTAGAACTGAAGAATTGACTCGTTACAAAGAAGCTATTACTCGATACATCAAAACAGCAAAAGACGAAAATCAGAATTATACAGATGAATACCTAGCCTTATTAACCAAAGTAAGGTTTAATTTTTCAGTGCAAAGATGTGATCTCTCTTTTTTGAGTTTCTGCAAACTCTAATAGATTTTTTGCTGAATTTGTGCCTTGAACTTTTTAGTATGTCTTACTATTGCATGAATAACAGCTCATATTCATTGCGAGAATTCAAGCTTGCATTCCATTATATACACACTTTTGTCAAGCTTGTTGTTGAAATTGTTTTAAGTTTCAATTAGTGTGCGTATCAAAAAAATGATGTACACTGTTTCTCAATAGCTTTATGGTTTTCAACTGATATTTTAGGGAATGCTTAAAGCATGTGGGAGACCACTAATTGATGCAGTATTTGGTGGCACTCTTCTTCAAACAGTAAAGTGCTGTGAATGTGGTCATCTTTCGAAAACTTATGAAGATTTTCTGGATCTTTCTCTTCCTCTTCCGTCTACATCAACCAAATCATTATTCAATGGCCAGAATAAAATGCATAAATCAGCTTCTCTTACTTTAAGCAAACATCAGAAAAAGAAAGAGAAACTGAAATCACGTAAGGGGGTCAGTGATTATTGCCTAATATTCTTTTTCAATATTTGCATCAACAAAACGTAGCTGCATATTTTTGTTTTCAAATCTTCTTGATTCCTTTCATCTGAATTTTTAGCGTCGGAAATCTCATGAAATCATTTCACGTAATAATGAAGTCGACTGTAGTGCTGACTGCCTTGATAATAGCGATGAAGAAATTGACGGAAATTATAATACTAAGAATCCGTGCGGTAGTTTTTCAAACCTATGTTTTTTATGATTTATTTTTGTTGTAATTATTTAACTACAGTAGCACATTACAATACTTTGTAAAGCTATAGAAATTCAGATTACAAATTAACACTTTAAATACTACCATATGAAAATTTCATGGAATGCTGCTCTTCTTATTGTTTAGTTCTGCTCAAGATGATGTTAAATTTGTAGGCAATGACTACAGCGAAATGGATAAGATTAACAAGAATTTTGAGGACGATAACTGTTTGCAATCACTCGGTTCTGAAAAAATTGAAGAAAATGGACAATGTTCATTAACATCATGTCTTCGGGCTTTCACCGCTACTGAGTATTTGTTGGCACCCAATACATATGAATGTGAAAAATGTTGCGTTCCACATAACAAACAGGTTACATTATTTTATCACTAGAATAGGGTTAACTTCAGGTAATTATTCCATGGGTATTCCTTTGCTTTCAGAGCATTTCTTTCGTTGCATTAGTACTGAATTATTTTGACACGAAAGTATCAGAACTTTATTTTCAGCTTCGAAATGGAATGAAGAAAAGAACAGTTGAAGCTGAAAAGCGTTATCTGATATATGAGCCTCCGCCAGTATTAACATTGCATATTAAACGGTTTGAACAGGTAATTTCGAATTTCATCCACATATTGATACTCTGTCATTTATCTTACTTGCAAAAAATGCATTTGCATTTCAGTCGTTAATTTTCCTAATACTGAAAAATCGTTTTAAATTTACTGAATCTTTATGCTTGATATGTTTGCGCGTTTTGATCTAAAGTGTCCAGACTAGTAATGCCGATCTTTATCAGGATTACTTCATGTTACTTTTCATTGTGCACCATGATATTCGTTCGATTCATACTTATCTTTATAGTTGTTCTAACACGCTTATCGACTCTCATTTCCATGTTTTCATTCGCAAGTTTTTTCTGAAGAGAGTGCCTTCGCATGCACGGAAATGTTTCCAGTCCATACTCTTTGCAGAGTCCTAAATGGATACATCGCTGGACCTCATTGTACCTTCTAATATAGTCATGATATAACATTTTCTCGCACCGCGTTGCTAGATGGTCGACCATCTCATGCGTGGATGACTTCACACGTGGCTGATTCACTTCTAGTCCTCCCACATCGAAAAATTTCTCAACTTCTCTGACTATAGATTTCATGATATTTTCATCGATTGCAACGGTCTTGAGGTACCTACAAACAGTAAATTGTTCGTTATGTGTATATCTTGATTGGTGATAATCATCATATTTGGGTATCTTTCTGATATTGATGCATGGAGCCTATGGCTCAACGAATCCATGCATAAAACGAACAGCAGCGGAGAAAGGCTCGCACTTTGAAGGATTCTTCGTTATTTTTTTTTCCATTATGGTTTCTTTATTGTTTTTCAAAGTAACCGGTCATCTGGAAGTGATGCTTCTCAGAAACCTACTGGCTCACGTAGGAATGTTGAGCCTTTCAATCACTACTGGGTAGTGTGTAGCTGGTCTCCATGCTCTCTATTTACTGCTAGATTCAACAGTGTCTTCTCTTTCACACTTTGAACTGGGCAGTGATTCCTAGTTGATTATCTCTTAGTAGTCTCCTAGTGGTAATATATAATTTCATTACGCAAGTTGTAAAGGTTCGATATATAAGTTATTGGCACTACCTTTGCTTGGGCACCTTTTTGAATTCTTTATAGAACCATGAATCCTGTTCCTCTCCATGTAAACGAATCCTCTTTTTATTTTACATAAATCTGGATGCTGGATGGATTTCTTGATGAAGAAGTTATAAACTTCATTGGAGCCCGCAACTTTCGATCTAGAGAAATAGAAAACTATCTTCTAAAATTGGGCTTTAGAGGACAAAGTATCATGCACTTCATGATCTAAATAAATTCTTCTAGATATTCTTTCTGCTAAATCATCATTCTCTATTATCCCAGAGTTAGACATTGTGACCCATATTTTGTGTGAGGTACTTGTCTTGTGTCTCGACACACTTCGTTGACTACTTCAAAAACTTCTGCCAATACGGGATACCCACAATACTATCGACTGCAGATTGCTTCTTCAGTTCCTCAAAGGTAATAGCAAGCATGGAACGACACAAAAAACGTCCTCTCCCGAAACAGTCAAGAAGCATGAACTGAATGCTATATGTCTAAGTTTCCAGGAAGCATTAAATAATAAGTTTTTTTTACTGTTCAGTTTTTTAGCGTACTTTATCATCATTTCAGACTCATTTAATGAGTGGTCGCGTTCAAACTCGGAAAGTTGGCGGGAAAATTTCTTTTCCATTAATTCTAAATATTGCCCCATACTGTACGCAAGTCGCTAAAGTAAGTTAAATTATGTCTAGGTTTCTTATTACCAGAATTGTTTTCAATCTTTACTAAAGTTTTAAGTGACACTTGTAGCTTAAATCGGTTTTTCTATAGCTCATTATCACTCATAAAGAGCTTGAAATTTTTAACTACAGTTTTTGCTATTTAAGTTTGAGTGAGAATTAGCGGTAGTTTTGACGAATGTTGAGTTTTTTAGAGAATTGGAAAAGGATTGAAAAAGGTTAATTACGCACTTTACGGGATTGTGTCTCATTCTGGAGATCTCTCTTCGGGTCATTATGTTGCACATATCAGAAATCGTCCCTCTGCATCAACAACTGAGAAATTTTTTTATGAAGCCGCAAATCTTGCACCACCAGATCCATTTGCTTTAAATACTGCTGAGGATCTGAAAGAGTAACATTTTAATTTTGTATAGTATAATAAATAAGCTTGGTCTTAAAAGCAAATTTTTACCAAATTTTCACAATTAGTAGCTTTATCATCAACCAATAGCAGGGAAAGATTAATACCTAAGAATCACTTGCTAATTTTTTATCGATTCCATTTGTATTTTTGCACTTTTTGCTATAGAGTTGAAATAATATTGTAGGAAATTTGTTCTCGTAGAATGCCTTCATAATTTATATATTTTCAGGAATAACGGAATCCCCACGGACGAAGAATGGTTTTTTGCCAGTGATTTACACGTATCTCCTGAGAGTGAAACTAGTGTGTACAATGTGGAAGGATATATTCTTTTTTATGAACGAATATGTTGATGGTTCAAATACTTTTTAAAACTGCTACTAATTTTTATGATCGAAGCATGGTATTTAGTGATAGTATTTTCCGTACATAAAATTATTACTATTACCTGATCAGTATACTCAGTTTCATTATGTGAATTTTTTGAAGTAATTTTATATTTCTAATATATTTAAAAATATATTCAAACAAAAAAGAGAACATGCTGGATCTAAATTTATATTATTTATTGCCCTCTGGTACGTTTTTAGTTCATTTCTAAATTTGATCTAAAAACTTCAAAAGCACATTGTGAAGTGCATAAAATGCACTATAGAAAGATATTTTAAATATTATAATATTTTTATCGAGGAAGGGATTGTGCACATAAATTATTGGGATTATATGAAATTTCAGCTCATATGAACCTATTTTTAATTATTATTTAATATGTCCTTATTGTCTTGCTGGTCTTTCCTTTGCGAATACGAGTAAGATCTCGAGAAATATAAATGATGTGTTTTTATCTTCCCCTAGGATATTGTAATTTTTATCTCACTGATTTGTTTCCCGTATCGTAAATTTAATCTTGTGAACTGAAATAAAGTCTTTTGATATATATTAAGGCTGTTTAGCTTAGCTTTTGTGGGCAATTAATTTTTCACAATTTATGTCATGGAATTTTGCTAAAATTACGTGAGACGATGCATAATATTATTAGGTTATGGTGCAAAGAAAAAAAATTTAAGTTTTCAGCTTGGTCAGAAGTGATGTAGGTAGTAGGAATTGGCCTTTTATGAGTATAAAATTTTTTTATTATACCATGAAACGAACGGTGATTAAAGCAGATGGATGTCCTATGGATGTAATTTGAAGTGATGGAAGAAATTGCAATATGAGTTTAAAATGTTAATATGGAGTTCAGTTTCCACGAAATAGTCTAAATTCTTAAACCTCTAAGGGGCATTCTGGGCGCAAGATTGTAGTTTATCATTAGCAGAATGATCAGCAGAATGGAGATATGTGCTCTTTGGCTGCCCGTAATTGATAATTGATGATGAACCAGTAGTAAAGTAAGTAAGTTACTGCTTTATTGGTTGTAAATTTTGTTCTTTTCTTTCGATTGTTGGTTAAAAAATATTGCTGGTGTTGGGAAAAGAGTTTTTGTTTTAAACTCTATACATATATATATAGTGTTATAGAAATACGTAAAATAGAAAGGGTTCGTTAATATTTAAAGCAGAAACGATGAGCAAGTTTAATCTCAAGTTTAACTAACGTAGTGAGGAAGCTAATTTATCTTATTTCATTATTTAAGTATGCCTTAATCCTTGGCTGGTCCTCTTGACCTTATTCATGATATTGTTCCTCGTACGTGTGTATGACTTATTTTTCAAATATTTACACTTGCTCAAGGATTGTTATTGATTTTAATCTGAAAAATTAAGCAAGAAATTAATTACAAGACACCGTCTTATTTTGAATTCTTGCATTCATTTTTCATTTTGCTTTTTTCTTCAATATAGAAATTTGACTAAATTTTTTCATAACATCAGTCATGAAGAAGTGCATGCGTGCGAATAGAACTAATTACTTGGTAGTTTTTGCGCTAATCTTACTAAAAACAACCCCTTCCGTTTACTTCGTCATTCAGCAGTATTTATTTTCAGTCATTGTGTTTGATTTTCACTTGCTCAACTTAAGTGTTTAAAAAGTATCAAAGAGGGTGTTTTTTAATTGCTCATTGGCAGTAAATTTGAATATTTGATTGACTGATTGATTGGTTTATTAGTGATTTTTTATTCCATTACTTTTTATTTATTATCACTGCAAGTCAATATTTATAGTAATTTCTAATGAAAATCATTATTGACGTAAATAAAAAATAATTCCCGTTTTGAATTTGGACGATATAGTTGTAATGCACTTTCTTTCTCTCTTTTTTTCATAAACATTAGCTACAGTTATATTCTACGTCATGCTTACGTGATGAACATGATAATTTTAAGTTTTTACAGTACATTTATGACGTTTTTCACATAATAAATGACGTTACGTACTTGTATTCTTGTTTGTATTCTGTGCATACAGAAGTGTTGAAAATTAATAAGAAGTTAGGTTCGTTAAAGAATAGTACAGGTCTTTTTATTTTTTTCATTCAACGATCATCAAACTTGTTTTACAGTTGAAGCAAATATGTACACTTTGTCAGTTCCTTAATTAATTAACGAGTATTGTATTAACTGATTATTTTCATAATGTTAGGCTTGACAATTTTTTCGTTTTCCAAAGAAATAATTATGACAAAAAAAAATATTTTTTCAGTTACAATGAAAACAATGCGGATTTTTGATATCACTTTCAAATTGTGTCATTGTGTGTGTGTGAATATGTGATTTTTTGTATGAGTGCGTGCGTGTGTGTGTGTGTGTGTGTGTGTGTGTTTAGCTGTATGTTGTGTATTCATTTGTGTGTGCGCGAATAAATATGATAAAATTTGTTGATTTTTCTTGATCTGTTATCTTATCACATCTTATCGCTCACCTCAATACTTACCTGTTTTTATTCTGAAATTCAATGAAACTTTCTGTTTTTTATTGTGTAATAATTTTAATAAATTCTTCATTAAGTGTAAAAAATCATTTTTTTTTGTTTTTTAATTTTCTAGTTTTTACTACCATCGCTGTATAGGAGCAATTTTTTGTTAGAGGTTGTAAAAAGTTAATCAAAAAAGTAAACGTTCATTTTTTGGAAAGGGTTATACTATGAATAATTTAAAAATAGAGTAACAAATTTGGTTTAAAAATTTTCAACGCAATTTTTTTTTATCAAATTTTTTAATGAAAATAGAAAACGTTCAGCATTTGATTGCCTGTTTTGTGGTTTCTAAAAATGTTGAAGAACGAGTATTTGAATTGCATTTCTTATTTTATGTTCTCAAAATCTAATGCAGTTTTTTTTTTTTTTTTATCATTATTGTCATATTTTAATAAAATTAAGTTGTTTCGTTATGAGCCGCACTAATTGCTGCTAGAAGATACTCATTGTTCTTGAATAATGATGATTATTATATTGAGAATGTGTAAGCATCTGTCAAAGTCTGAAAATAATTATGACTAATATAATATTTGCATAAGTAACATAACTAATATTGGTAGACAGACACAATTGATAGTTATGAATAGTTTTTATCAGGATAAAATAATAAGATGTATGGCTGCTCAAGTAGTGTGATTGATAATTGTAAAAGTTTGCTGTGATTGGATTTGCTTAGCTTATTTTTGGGCTATTAACAGGATGTGTAACATTGTGGATAGTGGATAGCTAGCTATGTGTGTAATATCTCCCCATCTCGTTACTTTGCTAATAGTTGTCTGTAGTTTTAACAAATTTTTTTCTTGATAGCTTGAATTATGGTGAGTTATGCTAATAATAATTACTATTCGTATAGGAACGAGTATAGAAGTTAAGATTAGTTAGGCTATTTATTTATCAAAATCACTGATCATTTGCAATAACTTACTGATCATATATCCATTTCTTTTTTATTATAAAGTGGAAACTAAGAAATTATACAGAAATAATTATTTCAAGTATTTGTACAATTATGTTAAAATAGATGGTACCATGTAGAGAGATAGAATAAGCATAGTCTTAAAAATGGGCATTGGGCATTCATAGAATGGAATCAGTTCAAACTTCATAATGAGCATTATTAATAGATCATTATTGCATTTCATAGATTTGGTGCTAGTAATAATATTATTACTTACTTAGACTATTACTAATCACGATAATGTCAAATGATTTTGAATTATAATCCATTCATTCAGTAACTCGTTAGCCTTTGTTTAATAATGCAAATGTTAGGTAATTTGGAATTGAAATTAACCATTTTTGTAAAATGAATAAATACGTTTACTTATATATTTATCTATGTATGTATTTTATTTAATTTTAATTATTTATTTATTTATTTGTATTTATTCAAAGAGCAAGTTTGTCAGGAATTG
>UYYF01000140.1:0-35164 GCA_900618365.1 Thelazia callipaeda
CCGTTCCAAATAATTTATGCTGCTTACATCCACTTCTTAAAAAATCATGTGAGTGATTCTAACCTAAATAAACAAATAAACTTGATAGATAAGACAGAAAAATAACCTTCAGATTCATTATCAACATCGGCCAATGTATTTCTAAAATTTTGCAACAAATTCCACATAAAGGTTTGCTGAAAAGTTAAGGATTTTTGTTCTTCAGCTGACTGTAAAGCTTGTTTAGCTTCTAATTTGTTCCATATTTTCCGCAACTTCGGATTCGCTTGAAAAAGGTCTTCCCTTTGAGTCTGAAAATAACATAATACTTTTCACAAATTAGTAGATTACATTCATGCTCCCATTTCTTACCACAAATAAGAAATTTATGCACGATACACGAGAAAACAGTGACAAACCGGGAGTAAATTCGACCACATCGACAGTGAAACAATTTTAACCACCTCTGACCTAACAATATCAATCTCCTGAAAAAAAAACAATTTTTTCGCACACTAAATGAGAATTTAACTTTTGATTGCATAAAATGAAAACTTACTACTGAATTAAAGCAGTTGACTAAAAATGCAATAACAGCAGATCGTTCCAAAAAAGTAATTTCTTTTATTTCCAATGCAAGGTGCAATACTTTGTTGAAAAAAGCAGGAAACTGAGTTGGTCGTTCAATAATGCTCTGAAATGCTAGGATTAGATTGTAAACAAAAATCGTAGCGACGAAAAAAAAAATGTTTGAAGGTAGAAGGGCTTCATTTTCTTTAAGATAAATTTTTGCAAAAAATATGTTTTCAAATCATGTAATTGATAACAATACATTTTGGTACTAGCAAAATATAGTGGCAGATTACGGGAAGTCCACTGTACAAAAATGTTTCCAAGATACTATCACAGCTTTTGATGCTTTATATTTTGCAAAAAATTATGGCAAAAATAGACTTACACGCCAAACTGGAATTCTTTCTCGAAATTTCTCGTTCAGCATAATAACGATTGACATGATATAATGATTGTTCGCTTGCTCAGCGCAAAAATTTGGCCAGAGATAATGCTCGAAATACTGACTAAAGAATTTTAGCAGTTTTTTTAATATCATAGATACAATGAACTGTGATCTTTTCATTAAAATATACAATAATTTATTAGTAAATAGTGAAAATAATGCAAATACTCCAAAAATAGATGTTATTTCAATGAACCTTAGAGATTATTAAACAGCTAAAAAATTAACATTTTTTAAATGCCTTCCTATTCAACTTCGATTCTTACCAATTTAAAAATAAATACTGTTTCATCTAAAAAACCAGAATGTTTCATCTAAATAATATTCGGAAGATATATGGTTGTGCTAGAAAGTGAATAAGCAACAAAACAAACCTGAATTCCAAAAGAATAACTTTCTTTTGCATGAACAAATTTTCTAGCAATTCATTTTCATAAATTATACTGATCAAATTTGCATCGAAAGGAAGATGATCGCTTGTATGTGGCGACCAATATTGCTCCGCAGTCTACAATTGATATCACGCCATAACAAGTAAAAACAAACGATCATTATTAATAATTGGTATTCAGTTGATGATAAGTCAAAAAAAATCGCTAGCAAAAATCCGTACTGAATCCATACTTGTCTACTTGTCGATAACAGATATCTATGCAAAACTGTATAGGATCAAAAACTTTTCGCTATGTAGTGTATAAAATTTAAGTTTTTAATTGCATAAAACAATATACTGAACTTACTCGCATTAAACAGTCATCTTGCATCGCCTCAGTGGTCAGCACATTACTAATTACCATTTTAACGTTGTAATATATTCTTGAAGTATCTGAAAAAAAAACCTGCCATGTTCCGAGAAATATTAAACGTTTATATATGGAACAAAAAAATGTAGCCAAAAAAGGATACATTTTCAGAGGCTATCAAAACTGAAGTATTAGTAAAATTACAAATTTTCATGCAATTAAGCAAATATAAAGATGAATATAATGTACGAAGCTAATACTTCCATCAACATGCTAATAGAACAACAGCCATAAAACAAAAAACAAATTGGTGTTATTTTTGACAAAAATCAATTTAAATATTAACTTGGCATTAATCCCTGTTAAGCTTTACCATTCATATATATAAATGAAAATATTAATAAAAAAAATATTAATAAAAATGGTATTACTGCGTGTTATTTCTTTTTTCCTATTTTCCAAACTTTTAAAACTACAGTTTGGAAAATACTAAAATTTGACAGCGCAAAATGGTCATTTCTTAAATTTGTAAATAGAATTTGAGAACCTTCACTAGTAAGAAAAAGGACTCTCGTTAAAATCCTCACCGGAAACAAAAACTGCAGTTAAAATTTTCACTGAATAGGATAAAAGTTTTCATAGTGAAACGCTCAAAGTGACATAGTTTATATTATTGAAACAGCAGACTATCTTTTATCCCATTTTCATCATGTTGCTCATAATGTATATTCAAGGGTCCATTGGTGAAGGCATCAATGGATTACAGTAATATATTTGGTTCAAAAGTTCTTTGAAAGTGTCATCCATGTAGAATTTGCAGTTATAGATAAGGTAGTTATTTCTGTGCTAAGTTATTACCATTAATTTGCATATGCAACTCATACAATTTGAAATTTGGCACCAAAAAGGCTTTCAAAGTAATGTTGAAAAAGTGCGAATGTTAGAAACAGTCTTTGACATTTTTAAAATATTGCTATTAGTTTTGCAAGTTGTAAAATTATTGTTCGATTTTCAAATCATAAAATTTTAGATAAAATAAATATTTGGTCAGATTGTCCTTAGATTCTTTTTTTCTCGGCTTAGTAAATATTTTACTTCAGTCAAACTATTACTGAAATAGCGAATTTATACAGCTCCGTTGTTAAATAGTGTTGCTGAATGCAAACGAATTTAGCAAATATAAATAATATTAAAAATACTAATAAAATTTGTATAATATTCAAACACTGATTATTAGCGAGCGAATTACATAGCCATTTTTGTTGTATCTAAAAACTTTTAAATTCTTAAAAGACATTTTTTTAGTAAAAACTGATTTTTTATAGATTTAATTTTTATTCAATAAACATTTTTTTCATTATATATATTTAATAGCAAATAAAATTGTTTTCGAAAAACTGTTCGCTTGAAATAAACAGTTAGTGAAGAAATTACTAGGTAGAAGAAGAATTATCTCCAAACATTTAAAAATTTCAGAATCTCTGCCGGTTTATCTGAAAATAATTTATACTTTCGTATGTGTGAATTTATTAACTCAAATATATAATTATGGATGAAATTTCGAAAATTTTTATCAAAACGTATAATTTTTATAATTATAAGTTTCAGATCTTAAAATTATTTCAATTTGAAGATGAACGAATTGGAAAAGGCTATGATGATTGTATTGCTAGCTATCAAAGGTGCAATTATGATAATTATGAATGCTGAAGCTCGCTTTAAGCTACCTAGTGAATGCTATATATCTCATCTATTTCACTTCAATATTTGCGCCGATTTTGGACATTGTTAAATAAACAATGATTATTATCAATAGTGTACTCGAGATTTTTGATTTCTGCATGATGAAAAGGTTATTTATTCATCGAGCTCGTTTTTAAATCTCAAATCCACTCATTTATCTAACTGTTTTAGCTATTTCGCATCATTTTCGAATGAACAAAAATTTGTTATGAGCAAATAAATATGTAAATTATATATTCTGAATTCAGAGTACTTATCTTAGGGCTTAGTGTCATTTCAGACAAGAAAAACCACGATTTCGATTGCATATTAGAATTTACTTTTTTGTTATTTTATGTAGAAAATAATATTCGATATCTATAAAAGTAGATATATGTAGGAATGTCAGGATAAAGGAAGAAACATGGCTAAAAAAATGCTTCGTGAAGTCAAAGTTCAAAGTTTGTCTATTAGCGATTAGTCTTAGTGTTATTTCTCATGAGGACTGATCTCAGGATAGCCCGACTTGTCTTATCTATGTGATATTAAATAATTAGAGTTGATTGATATTGCTTGCTTAAATATCAATGCATAAAAAATTTACATATAATTTTTTTACTTTACCTATGGATTATTTGCTTATCATTAATTATCAACAATTTTGATTGCATTTTAAAGTTAAATTACAGCAAAACTTCTCTCTCACTGATTTGCGATGCGATGCAGCATAATTTTTTACATTTTTTCCGTTCTCAGCTGCGCAGAAATCGCAGCACTGCACCCGAATGACGTTTGTGTTGGACGTTTGTCATTACTTCTTAGGTCAGCTTGCAGTGCATGTTCGGAATCTCAACTTGCTATAGATAATAATAATAATAATGCTGACATTTATCTTGCATTACTGCTTTCTCAACAGTCCAATGTAAACATCTTGCGATCGGCATTAGAACAACAAAAATTATTTTCTGAAGATTCACCAATTATTGGTAAGTTTTTATATTTGAAAGATAAATGTAAATTACTCAATTTTGATCATATGATTAGATTCTTATTTTATATTGCTACATATATTTGTTTCTGTTGTGAGTACCATTTTTCGAAAATTATAACACAAATTCACAACTCAAAAATCCGTTTTCTTTTGTTCGTCTGCTTACTTGTGTAAATTTAGAAATTGTCATGAGTTAGAAATTGTCATGTAAAGTTAGAAATTGTCTTTTAACAATTTTCAATTCTGAATTAGAAATGAAAATTTATTCTTGTAAAAGGATAATATATTTTATCTGTACCAACTTTGGATGAAGGAACAATAAACGACGTAGCAAAGGAATGTTGCCGTAAAAAATGTTCAATGCAGTACTTGCGCTCACTCTGTTGCAATGGCTAAACTTATTTGATCATCATACTTCAGACATACGATACTGATGACAATACTGATACTGATCAAATTTTTAACAATTTTAATCGCATTTATTGTGTGATGTAAATGAATACGAGATATATATTCTCGTGGCTAATTTTTCAATATTTTCTAAAATTGCATTCGATGATCTTTCAGCCATCATTGTTAGCATCCTTGCTTGCAGATTTAAAGTGAAAATTCTCAAAATAAAAATTTTATAATACGTCTTACACTATAAGATTAAAATCACACGTGAAGTTTAGCTTATATTCATGGTTATTTCTAAAATAAATCATTGTCCATTTTCAAAGAAAAACCTTTATTGCTCTCAAATAATCTAAATAACATAATTAGTTGTGACTGTTTTTCCGCCTCTAAAATATACAAAAACATTCAAACTTGCCATAATTCAATTATTTTTCAAAATCATACAAATAAATTTAAGGCAATTAAAAAATGCATTTATTCAGAAAAATGAAGTTGTATGAGTTTTATAAATTTGCTTGCAAATAAACTTTGGTGAAAAAATATTACATGAACGATGTACAGAAGATTGCTTACTTTAACAACCGGGGTATAGATATACGTGCGACAGTAAAAAAATTGACATTAAAAGATAAAAATCATATAAAATTTCAAGGAAGCTCAAGAAGTACAGGATTTAGGTGTTTTATATGTTAATAATCAAAAAACAATCTTTCAAGTTTCAGTTAATGTAATTTCTCATTGAGACTTCATCATCATTCTGTTTTGATAATTGTATCCAGAAGATGGTTCTCAAATAGGAATCTGCGCACTTTGTGAACAAAAAAGTTCACAACAACAAAAAAAGCAAAATACTGAATCCATGCCCACTTGAAGAGCTCAAGAAGGCCTGTTTGGTACACTAGTTGTTGCTCACTGATTCGTATTGATAAGTGAAGAACAAAATGGCTACTATCTGCTTGTCGAGGAGTCCATGTAACAAATTTTCTGAAATTATATATTTGTAACGAATAGTTCAATATTTTCAATAATCAGCGAAGTCATAAATTACTTATTTATTTCAACAATAAAATTTTGTTGCACTGGAGAGTTCTTGACGCAGCACTGATTTTGAACAAGCTAGTTTAGGGTCAAACTATAAACAAAATACATTCATAAAGCAGTTATTAATCAAAAATGAAAAATCTTTGTGAGAGACAAATATTTTTTCGTTTAAAAATCTTTCTTAGACTGCAAAAAATTCATAATTTAAAATGTAAATATTCATAACTTATTGAGAAACACTGGTACTTCGTGAAAAATAGAAGCGGACAAAGATTTTCGTAACAATCACTGACTAGTCATTCTTACTCTTTAAACTATCAAGCAAAGTTTTTAAAAGCTGTATGACCTCCTTATATCCTGTTGGCCCTGAATTCATGAAGTAATTGTAATGATAAGTTTAGTGGTCTTTTAAGAAGATTTAACCATTAAAAGCAGAGACATAAAGTACCAAATTCTTAAAGATCATGGAAATAATTTGACATCTGTACGGTTGTAACATTATTCAAAATATTTTACTTGTAAAGTAATTTAAAACACGTGGAAGATAAAATGCCTTTTTAATGTTGTAGTAAAATTCTTGAGTGAATGGCGCGAAGCAATAATAGTTGGATTATATTGAATCAAATCCAAACTTGATTCATTGATCAAAAGTCCGCCGTGATCAGAATCGAAGCCACTACTCCAGAAAGGAATCATTTGATCTAACCAAAGTTCTCCAGAAACTGTTAACGATGAAGATGGAAAAATACGCTCCAAATCATCGATTATTGCAGCCTCCATCTAAACTGTTAAAGACAATTTTAAAAATTCTAAAAAATAAATGCTTTTTTCCCTTACTTTAGAAAATTTATGAAAAAAGAAACTTGTGGAATATCTAAAACGATAAAGAACTATATTGGAAAGAAGAGATGCTATGTGAAATGTTGTTGAATGCAACATCTCCGCTCTAAAAGCTGATTATAAGATAATCATGCAAAATAAATGTTAAAAATTTATTTTTATAAAAAATGCATCAATATATTTTTTAAAAAATCCCTGATATCAAAATCAACTCACATACGTAATCTAAAATCAAAAATGATTAATTCAAGGAAAAAAAAAATGCATACCGAAAATCGTGATCTATAATCAAGTTTGTAGTCGAAAAAGAATATGAAAAATACTCCATGAATTCTATCTTTATCCGTTAGAGGAAATGTCACATTCAATTCGATCTGAAAACGAGTAGATTTGTGAATCTTTCCTTAATCATAAAATTTCTCGAAAACAGAACGAAGTTATTTTGCTTGATCACTTTAATAAATGAGATTTCGTTTGGATAAAAGTAAGTAAAGAGTTATTCTGTAGGCTTTTGCAATGATAACGTTTTTTTCCGAAATGTGATGGTTCTCTAATTCCATTTATCCTAAAAAAAGGCATGATCAAACTTATCTGGTCAGGTTTCTCATCATCATTTAAATCAATTTCATATTCTTCTACTACTGCAATTCGAGCATGAGCTTCTTCAGCATGATTAAGCAAGGGATATGAGCTCCATACCAAATAATCATTAGGTTCTTCTCCTTTCAATAATACAATAAA
The DNA here is from genome assembly GCA_900618365.1 of Thelazia callipaeda. Taxonomy (NCBI): domain Eukaryota; kingdom Metazoa; phylum Nematoda; class Chromadorea; order Rhabditida; family Thelaziidae; genus Thelazia; species Thelazia callipaeda. Next base: position 7,475 of record UYYF01000140.1, read on the forward strand.
TCGTTGTTTGTAATAAACTGCTGCCTGTTCACGATATTCTCCAAACTTTTTCCAAAAACCCTGAAATAAAAAAGTTTTAGCAATATTATTAACCAGAACTACTGCAATAAACACTGCAATAATAAATTTTCAAAAATAGAATTAAAATGATTATCAAACCAAATATTAATGGCCGAAAATATAACGAATAAATTATAGAAAAATTATATTTTAATGAAATAATTTTCGAAAATTATTTCATTTAATTAAGAACCAATATGTCTCTACGAAAGAATTAAAATCTTTCGTAGAGACATATTGGTTCTTAATTTAAAGAACAAAAAGAATACATATAAATGGATACTTGAGTTGTAAACGCGACAAATAACGTGAGCAATAACGTGAATACAAACAAAAAAGTGTTGCAACAATAAGCAGCTGAACATTTAACTGCTTTGTATTTGCGTGTACAAGGCTGCAATAAATGATTACTGAAATGTTATAGCTATTCATTCAGAAAAAACAAAATGATTATAAAATCGTCTAGTTTTAGCAACTAATTAGTCTTAAGCTAAATAAAAATTACTTTGCTCGCAAAAATAAAAAATTCCAGCTTTTTATTTCCATTCAGATTTTGAAATTAGCAAAAATAGGTCATAAATGTTAAATTAAAACTAGTAAGAATAATATTTAGATGAATGTTACAAAATATTTATGTGCGGAATCTGAATTGTACATAAAACAACGAACCATCAAGAGCCTAAAAATTGAAAATATAAACAACTTACTTCTTCATATACCGTTTTATACTTCATTAATTAAAACATTTGTGGTAGAGAGGTAATATTTTGCAATGTATCGTTTTGAAACAATGAAACCAGCAATAAAAACACAGATCCAAGACAGTGATGCAAAGAAAAGCAAAATCCACCTAATGATGGTGTGTATTTGTTTTCTGCTGTAAACCATAAACTTCTCTTGAGTCTGCAAAAAATCATTCAATGATTTGCAATCTCAAGTGACTATAACCAATGTAAATTTGAATATTTAAGACTACTGCAATAAATATTGAAAATGAATAGGAAAAACATGATAGTATCAAAAAAATCTTATAACGAACCACAGAGTAGATAACGAATGTCCAAGATGGATAGGTCACCATGGTTACAGGATGATCTTTTCTTGACTATGCATTTTCAGGAAATATTCATGAAAAATGAAGCAACCATAAATTCTAAAACTATGTATCTCACAAGTGCATATATTCAACCATATTTATTAACCTTACCTATTAAAAAATACAGTCAAATTTAAGTTGCCCTACCGTAATGACCCACTGCTTCCTCCCATTTTTAAAACTAAATGGCAACCACCATAATTTGTAGATAAAAAAGTCAGGTTCCTAGCAGTTCATGCAAAAATTTTGCAAACACAAAAAAAACAATGCTTTTATAGAAGAATAGAATAAACAAGCAGGTCATTTTACCTTCAATCTTTATTAGCTTTGCATTCAGTACGATGACATATGACAGCATGACATGTAAAAATAGACTTCAATATAAACCACTACCCAATTGCAACAAAACTTCAATGGTGCAATTGAAAATATCATACATACAAAGAAGAAATATCTATTCTATATGAATTAAATTTATACTACGTTATTTATGACGTAGAAGCAAATAAACAAATATCAAGTTTGATAAACACTACTTAGCAAGAAGACGCATAAATTTCCCACATAAGAAAAAAATTTGAGGTAAAAAGTATTACAGTGTGATATTTATTACGACGAAAGATAGTTATTATAAACAATAACAAGAAAAAATTGAGCACAGCAAATCAGAATTCTGAAACATAAAGTGACAGACACGTCTATATCCGAAGCACAAAAATTCATTCCAGGTTTATAAATTAAGCAAAAGTAGAATTATAAAGACAATAATGATTCAAAAAAAATAAGCCCTGCCATGCAGAAAAAATTATTATACGATAAACTTAAATACAGGAAGAATCAGATAAAATATCCGCATGTTCTTCAAAGTAATAGATTGAAAGAGATAAAAAAATTTAAACTTAGAATACTGATTTGATCAGCAAACGAAAATAAATATATGCGCATATTATACTAACAATATGTTACTTGTAATTTATTACTTTAAATCTACTAATTGAATCATCATAATATGCATCAAGTTTGGAAATAACTGCTTTTAAAAAACTAATAAAGAATATACAGCATCAAAATAATATGATACCTGAAATGTTCTAGTGATTCAAAAATTTCAGATATCAATTAGCAAACAAGGAATATTTAATAAGCTACCATAATGAACAACTATAAATAGTTAAGGACAGTAAGGTACCATAGTTTTGCATAAAATTTTTAAGTGATTAAAAGTTGCTAGTGACATTTATTACGGACAAATCGTATCGAAAACACTTCTTATTGATGCTCTTTCAGCAGTGCTAATCTTCTTCAATGTTTCTTGATTATCAGAGACATCTAAAATCACCGCAGATACAGGTCGACTTTGAGTTCCTGTGCAACTTGGATCTGAATGAACTGAATCCACATGTATTTTTTCCATCAATTCTTCCCTTAAATTTGATTATCAGATTTGTATTACATAAAAGAAAAATTACACGACAACTAACAGCTGAAAGAGGAAAAAAAATCAAAATATAGCACAACAAAAAGAGAAGTAGAGGGTGACCGCAAGAGCAAATTCTTCAACATATAGCATTACTGAAGTTCTACAGTTAGTAATGGAAATTGTTTGATTGTCTAGCCATCAAGTAAGTTACTACATACAAACAAATCTGAGAATACAATCATTGTCTCAAAGTCTACAACTGATTAATCCAAATTTAAAATATCAGTTAGTAGGGATTAATTAGCCAGAAATTAATTAGCAGAAGGCAAGTAAAATTCATTCCCCATTTCTTGCAATACTTACGAAGAATGCAATATCAAACTTAAAAAGAGATAAAACATGCATAAAATTTGCATTAGTTAAAGATAGTTGTAATCACATACAGAAAAAAACTGCATTTGCAATTATAGCATTAAGCTAACATAACACTTGTAACCTTCTTTAAAGATATGTAAGTAGTTTGATGAAACCATCTCGAAAACTTTAATCATTAAAAAAAATTAGATTCAATAACACATCAGTCATACCAATATCACACAATACCTTGTATACCTGCGGCGAACGTCGTTTCTCCCTTGTTTCCCCATTATTTTATTCTCAAATCTGGTATAAATTCCGGTTATAACTTAATAAATTATAATTTGCTTGCATATTAAAGTACATTATGCTAAATACTTTTTTCCATGAATCTAAACTTTTTTACAAAAATTTTTCATGACATGAACTAATTCCATGTCATATGTATTCTTCACTGTGTATCAAATTTTATGCGGGAAATTTCTAATTCTACACTAATTATATCAGTTCGAAGTGCTTCGACATTCCAATTATAAAAACATATAAAAGTAAATAAATTAAGTGGAAAATGATCAGGAAGAAAAACATTTTATATTTTCTGTTAAATTATCTGCCTAGAAATTTCAGTGTTGAGAAAAAAAACATGAAAACAAGATGCATTAACTTTTATCGAACAAATTACATAAGTAAGCTAAATCCCAACTGTAACCAAAAATGATGATAATAAATTATGACGATTAACAGCACCAAACATTTGTCAAGGAAAAAACTTTCAAGATCAGGTCCACACTCGGTAGTATATAAGAGCAGCTTTATGACAAACTATTGATCTTAAAGTACATTAAAATATTTATATAAATTTTATATATCACAATATTACTAGTATATATAACCATTTATATTTCTTCTCTCCCAGTTTACTTACTGAATCTAAATAATGGAACCTTTTCGATATCTTACAGAATAGTAAATTCGAATTCGCTATTTGATAAAAACTCTATTTTGGAGTTACGAGTCATTAAAGCCAATGACAGCAATTTAAAGAATATTCAAGCAATTAAAATTATTACTACAGATGTTTTCTTTCTGATGGTGCTTATTTTCAACACTTATATAAAGATCGAACAAATTAAAACTCACCGGCCCTCTGAAACTAGTTGAGAATCTAGCAAATTTTCTTGCGATCCACACATGCTCTCCGTACTATCTCCTTCTGAAGCGGCTTCATCTTCAAAATGAACAGATGGTACTGAAGAGGAGGGTAATATATCACCTTCCGGTTCCGCAACATCCATTCCTGAGAAACTTTCTAGTATCCATCGATGATCACCATCCAGTTCAGTCTAAATCTTCTTACAATTCATATTCTTGATCAACATCAGCAGAGGATATTAATAGATCTACGAATTCCAATTGTATTTTCAGAATGATTTTTACAATGTTTTTTGTAGATGTCATTCTGAAGATACAGCATGATTTATTTGCTGTCATATACCGAGTCGATAATCCTTACAAGTGTTTTACGACTATCAACTGATAAATTCCGATATTATTACCAGTATCATAAGACAGACTTGTCGACTATCAATCCCACAAGTAATGACAGAAAGTCCTTTTTCTACCGCTATATTTTTAGTTTTATTTTAAGAGATTTTATTTTCTTAAGTATAAAAAGATTATTTAATAATTACAACTATACTTACAAAATGTACTACATGTCTTGCGTATTGATAATTACATAACAGAAATTTCTTGCACTTTTCATTAGAGGCAATTTTCACACTACTCATATTCTGAAGCATTTTTGCCAAACGACCAAAATAAAATCTAACAATGCATCAAATTCTTTTATTGAATGAATATAATGAAAAATGAATACAAACTATTAAAAACCTAAACAAAACATTTCTATTATAATAACGAAACTTTGTTCAAGTTACAACCCACAGGTAAAACACACGGAAAATAAGAAGAGCTTGAGTGAAAGACAAGATGATATCTAAGGTTTTATAAAAGATGATAACCAATCTTAACGAATAAAAAAAACCTGCAAGAGCTGCTGTTTTTGTCCTTGCGTGAGATTAGATGGTACTGAAAGTGGTAGTACAGATATAGTTGATACCGCTGAATTTGAAAGCTCAACAGGATTACTAGTAGCAATCGGCTGCCAATTTCGAAGAGTCTCGATCAGCAGTTTTATCAACGTCCAATCACCTAAGCTGAGCTGCAAAACACAAAAACCTAAAATCATCTGAATTTATGCATTCCATTGAAATTAATCAGCATAATGAAAAACATCCGTTACTTCAAGCTGAACCTTTTACCTTCTCATTTTCAAGCAATCTTAACAAACAAAACAAAAAAATTTTTTTTTCTTTGTGGTGAAAAAGTTTTTTCGCTACTAATATTTAACAAGTAGTTCAATATCACAAACTTTTAAGATCAAGAATATTTCAATAAGTTTTTGAATCTAAAACGATAACATGGCAATGAACTACTACCTAACAAATTCTTTGATCGTTAAAAATAACAGTCACTATGCAATCAATAAGAGATCAAGCAAAGATAACCTTTAATACTTGCTGTACTTCAAGTAAATCACATGCTGACAAAACCAAACCAGAAAGATTAGCTGCACGCATTTTCTCTACGATAACACCCATTCGTTCAACAGGAATATCCAATTTTTTCACCAAGTTAACTACATTAGATAGTTTCATTTCAACAAGAGGAAACTTAATTGTTTGCCAAATAGTTCTATCCTAGAAATAGCAAAATATCAAGCGTTTTCTCTTAAGCAAAAAGTTCAAATGAATATTAATAAATTATACATATATTAGCAGTTAATTTCAGAACACTGAATGAAAATAAATGGTGAAAGAGACGATCAGTATTTTGAATGAAAATTAATGATGAAAAAGTCGACATTTTTCTTATCTTAACAAAAAAAAAGAAAAAAAGAAAACTAGTAAATATGTTACTTTAAAAAGATGCCCTGCTGGGCCTGAAAGGAGCGATCTAGATGAATTTGAAAGTGCGCAGTGAGATTCAATTGGCTTACTCAAAAGTGCAGTGCCCATACGACATTCTTTAAAAAAACTATTAAGTAGAACTGTAATATTGCGACTCAAAAAATTAATTGCAAATGTATAAAATCTAGAGCACATAAAAGTAGTAAAGGTTCATAAGCCTTGCACAATTTAAGGAGTGATCTGATTCATTTTTGATTATATTGACCAAATTAAGTTAAAAAAAATGTTTCATGAAACATGGCCCCTTCTAATTTTTCAAATGAACTTTTTATAAAAAGAAGTTCATAGAAATAACAATGCCTCTAATTAGCTTCCGAAGATAGGGATCCAAATTTGAAGTACATGGTACAAAACGCCTAACATGTCCAACAGTCAACGGTTCTGGACTAGTCACAGATGCCTGTTCCAAGAACATTTCGAAATTATCTGGATTTCGATCCAAATCAATTAATGGATTTTTCTTCGGTATTTGCTGCTTTAGATCATTGTAAAGCTAAAAACTTTTGATGAAAATCATTAAGCAGAAACCACAGTTTTATAAATGAGATATTACGAAAAATAATAATAACCTGAATGAGAGAATATGAATCCTGTGAAATATCCAGTGCATGGTCAATAAGCCAACACATTCGAGATGGCCACTGTTCAATTAAACTGACCCAATAACCGAGTGCGACCCATGAAAATTCGATCTCAAATGCACGCATCAATCTGTTGGAAGGAGAAAAAGATGTGATATTAAAATCAAATAAATGCAATCTCATAAAGATTAAACTGGATACAAGGATACACTTAAACATTTTATATGGCTGGTAATGGAATGAAAAAATGCAGCAGACGGCAGCAAATTTATTTCCTACTAACCTGCCTGTCAAAGTAAGAGCATTGACAATACGTTTCATTGATCGAGGATTCATATTAGAAAAATAGTCATCTGCTAATAAGGAATGGCTTAATCCACGAGTTCCCAGAATTGCTGTCATTTTCTTTGATGCTTTTCCATCAGTACTTTCTCGCAAAGATACATAAGACCCTTAATTTCCCACATTATCCAGAACAAGCGAATACATCTCCACAAGTTGTCTTTTTCAGTTTGCAAGAGAACATGGTAATAAACTTGACTTTATTGTCAGGATACACTAGAAGCAGAAATATTTTAAGAGAACAAAGTGCTAAGCTGCTCACCATGAAATGTATCCTGTCGTTTGAATCTTTCCTTCCAGTCATCTAAGCTTTCTCTTTTGTTTCGTAAATTTGTTTGGAGTTGCCGAATCGCCGAATTGTGTAGGTAAAATGGCATATTAATGATATTCTAGGAAAACAAATCCTATACCCAATTGAAACATATAGATTAAAAGTTTGGCTTTTTCACTCCTTTGACTTAAATTTTTAACTACTATATCATAGTTATAATGGCTTTGTTCCTAACTTCTAACCACATGATTGATTTTATCGCAGATAAACGGAAATTGAGATATTTTAAAACTTTAAACTATGAATTTTTTAAAGACGAAGATGCCTAATTCACATTGTATTCAGAGTTTTTAAAAATCTTTGCAGTTTTTTAGTAGCCGGATTTGAATAATGACTTTTAAGTAGTCGTGTCCAGTAAGCTCGGTTCCTGCTAATGCCGAATGCATGCTATGATTTACAGCAGAAATGATAATATGAGGATCAACAGCAATTGTCACAACGAATGGTCGATTGGAACGAGTAGAAAATAACAATTCTAATGCATCCAAAGTTTGGACCATACGTTCCTAAAGTTTTATTGCAATACCCATCAAACATGGATGACCATTTGCAGAATACAAAACTTTCGTGTAATAGCTAGCAAAGCATAACAATAAACTGACAAATCAGATGCATCACTAAAAACTTTAATTCACTGATTTATCAATCTCTGATAAATACACATAGCTTACAGCAAAGTCATTGCCGAAACTTTCCAGAAGATGATTCTTTTTTCGGATCAAACATGCTTCCAATAATCATTGCGTGATTCATTGATCATGTTTTTATAGTGTTAACATGTTGAAGTAAAATCTCACCTGCTCACAGTTATCAAGACCATCCACTACAACGACCATTCGAGTCTGACTATTCGTGAAATAATCAAGTGAACGGATCATGTCAGCTAAAAGATGTACCTGGAAAATCCTACCATCACTGGGTTCCCAAAAACATTTCATTTCACTCATACTAAGCTAACTTGATTAAGAAGTTGTGTGTGTATAAAACTACGAAAATAAATTTCAAAACTTCAACGCGATTCGAGACTGTGCAAAATAAAAAAATACCTCATGTTGCAATTTCTGCATAAATCCTTCAAAACGTAGCTTGCTGATCTTTCGCGCTGCAGCATTTACGCGTCTTCTCGGCATATTTACAAATCCATAAATTATAATTAAATGAAGCGGATATACAATAAGCACTGCCACAATGGCAAAAAAAGACAGAGAACCAAATATATAACTGCAAATACAATATAAATTGCGTTGATCTGTTAATAACTTGTACAAGTACAAGCTATTTTATAATTAATGATAATCTACATCATATTATTGCAATGCATTTAAAATGCGTTTGCAGTAAAATGAGTCCTTCATCAATCAATCTTACACAAAATATTCTTACAAGTTATGGTTCATGAGATTATTATTTGCAGCGCTAAAATTCTAAATGATAAAAAGAATTCAGAACCTGGAAGGAAGAACCATTCCATCATATAACCATAATGCAAGGAAAACAAAGGCCGAATTAAATGAAAATACAAACAGAGACAATAAAAAAGTGACTGGCACACCACAAATTCGTCGTGCTTTTGGCTTTTTGCCACGTGCTGAAACAAGAAATATTCTTTAGAAATTTAAATAACCTAATTATTAACAATCGAACTAATGCCTACTACTATTACAACATTTTTCACTGAGAGGTTACTGCTTAATGGTCAACATTTTAAAATACCCAAAAGTTGTGATGATAGTGAAGAGACTTTACTATTTTCAGTACTTAATAATAAATATTTCTGTTGGTCGAAAAATGAAAATTTAAGACTTTAAATTTCAATATTTATCTAATTTTTTGACGATGAAGAAAATCAAGTACAAAAACAAAAAACAGCAAGGAAGGTAAGAATCAATAATATTTTACCAAATGATATTTTTAAAGCACAAAATAAGCGAACAGGAAGTGAACCAAAATGGTTTTCGGCTGCTTCAAACAATGTAGCAACAATTTTAGCAAGTGCTTGCTCGCCACCAACAGACGATAAGCGATGGTAATCAGCAAAGAGGAAACTGAAAACAGGCAGAAAAACTAATGAAACTCGAAAAAGAGTACAAAGCGGAGATACACATCTAAAAGCTGAGAATGACGAACAGAAACGGTCTATGTGTAGCATGAAGGATCTTGAAGAAGAAATTTCAAATATTTAACATAATTAAATCTCACCTCACAGGGCATGACAGAAGATCTCTATCTCGAATTGATGCTGCATGTTGCAGTGTAACGTCCGACAGTAACTGCATATATGCTAAGAATTTAGCGATTCTGTGTGTAATACTTACATATTTATTCCAGCCTTTAATTTCACTTCCATAATAAAGTAAAGCTGAAAAAAAAAACTCATGATAAAGTAAATTTTTAATAAAGCAATTACAATTCTTCTTTACTTCTAATTTTGTTTAAAAATTTCAGTAGCAAGGAGGCAATATAATTTTTAAAAAAGCATCACTCAAATACAGCATACACTTAAAATGAGTGATTACGTGTTTCAATATACACAAAATTCTTTGAAGAAAAAAAATAATACGATCTGAATAATAAAAGACAGTACTCTTGAAGTTATTAAAAATTCAGTCCTAATAAAGTTGAAGACATACCATATAATAATATTAGTATGACAAATACAGTCACCCCACAAACACTAGAAATAACAATAAAGTTAAAGTTCTGAAAAACAGCGACAAGAGTAATGCCAATAAGTGTGAGCATAGTTATAACAACTGCCATTGTAAATATCAATGACCAAGACCATGAAAGCTGCAGAGCGTCAAGCCAAGATCTTGAAAATGATCGCATTGAATTTTTCATTTTTGCTAGGAGCACTGATTTCCCTGAACCCCATTTCGCATAAAGGCCTGAAAAAATTCATATTAACAACACATTTGACAATATATTTAAAGAAACATGTGGAGCATAATATTTAAGTGATTAGCAACAAACAAGATTACAAACATGTTGATTTACTCAACTGATAATTTGAAAGAGTTCTAAAGTTTGATCTCACTGTTTTTGCTCACAACTGTATATGATCCCAATGAAATGGAAAACTGCACCAAACTTCATTTCATAATTATTCACAATATTCGGTGTAAGCTATTTTCAAAGGTTTATAATTATTAAATTTCGTTTAATTCCATAATATTAAAACTTTCGAAGCTTACCAATAGTTAAAGGTAAAGTTAAATTGGGTTCGCAAACAATATCAGCCAAGACATTACTGTAAACGTCGTAGCCAAACACGGCATCTACCTGTACTTCAGCGTCCAGTGGACCATAAATCAATGGAATAATTGGTTGTGGATTTTCTTGGTCAATAGCATAAGGTGTTTGGCCAAGTTTGTTAGGTCTATATAGCAAACGTGAATCCGACGGATTTAACAACAACACCTGCGTTATTTTCCGTGACCTCGCCCGTAAAGCCACATGTAAAGCATTATCACCCGCGTTGTCAGTCGCCGAGATTTTGGCACCCGAATTCACCAATAGCTGACAAAGGCCAGCATTTCTATTTTTTACTGCACGGAGCAGTGGTGTATCACCATCCTATGAAATCGTTAATAAAAAACATTATAGTTCAACTGCTCTTAATAGAGCTGACTAAAAAATACTGCAACGGTAGAGCAGAAAAATAAAAAGTGGTAAGAACGAACTATGCATACTCCAGCTTTCTAAAATTAAAAATGTTTTTCTTAAGAACACGATTAAGGTTTGCAATTAATTTAACGTTTTCAAAGTTTTTGATCGCATCTTAATGTTACCTTATTCTTGATTTCCAAGTTTGGCTTTCTTTCCAGCAGAAGGACTGCAATATCAATGAAAGATTTATCAATGGCCAAGTGAAGGGCTGTTCTGTTTTCCTAGAAAAATGCTTCAACAACAAATGACCAGTTACCATAAAGATTTTGTAGAATGTATGCAACAATTCTATTTCGGCTCATTTAAAAAAAGACAATTTAGAGTTTTTCTTCCACTGACCACCAAATTTAAATTTTTGTAACAAAGTAATTTTTTTTTCTCGTAAACAAAGCAGATGACAGTGAAGCCAATCAAAAAAGAATATCAACGCACAGAATCTCTTGCATTAACATCCACATATTTATCAAGAAGCATTTTTACTATTTCCACTTTTCCCGATCGGACAGCACCCGCCAAAATAGGATTTCCAAACTGCAACAGATGATGACTTAAGACTTTTAGAGAAAAAATGAAAAAATCATCATTCAAAAATATAAATTTCATACTCTGTCAACAGCATTTACATATGCACCAAGTTGTACCAGCATTGATACAATTTCAACGTATCCTTCACGAGCCGCAATGGTAAGGGATGAGAAACCATTCTATAAAATGAATAGAAAATACTGACAAAATATGCGAAATCTAAATAATTTCAATCATTGGCGATGATTAAAAAACACAGTCCAATAAATAATTCCTGGAAAAAAAAATTACACAGAAATCAAAGTGAAAAAGGTACTTGGTCAGTTACATTCACATTTGGCTCTCTTGTAAGCAGTAGTTCAACAACATCTATAAAATTACCTCTCGTAGCTAATATTAGAGCTGTAGCACCATACTGAAATGGAAGGAAGTTATGAAAGAAAATAATATACCAAAATTTAACACACATCAAATGTAAGCATCTATCAAAAAAGATCTTGTGTTACAAAGACAGTTTTATACATTAAAATAATAATAAAAATGAAAGCTACCATTCCAGTAGCATCTAGTTCAGCTCCTGCATTCAACAAAAGTTGGACTATTGATTTGTAACCTTTGCGTGCAGCCCAAATTAAAGCTGTACTTCCAAACTTATCACACGCATTGACCTAAAAATATTCAACATCTAAGATAAGCGCAATAATATTACTTAACAAAAGTTAGCAAAAATTAAAACTCTAGAATATACTTCAATTTTAAAAAACCAAAAAAACTACGTTTAGAAGAATTGAAATGGAAAAAAACCAAACTGGTCAATAAGGAAAATCAAAAACTTGAAAAATTATGTACAACGATAATATCACACGGAAGTCAAGTGTTTTGGATTCACTGTTTCTGGAGCTAAATCGTGTTCAGGTACATTTCCTTTAACCTTTTTGCACTTTGTGTTGATTCCCCTTGCTTCATTATCATGGAATCCATAGCTGTGATCAATTTAAATACTTTCGAGCGTCTTCTAGAGCACTATCGTTTGGATATATGTCTCTACACGATTAGATATACTGCTTTTTTTGCATTTCAAGTCATCACATACGAGATTATCATTGTCCTACATTTCACCTCTGCTTCGATTATACTCGTTTTAACGTTGCTTTGTCGTAGCCACTAAGGCTAGTTCATTAGTGCACATCTTGTATAGCTTTGCAAGGCAAAATTTATTTCTATTTTGCTATACAGAAGCGCTTTCACGCTCTAATAGATTTCAATGACTGGATCGTTTACGAAGTTGCACCTGGTCTGAGAGCACGGGACTACAGTTTCCAAGTACGTGTTATGAGCTTCTTCCTGTTTCAGAATCGTCTCTCTCTAGTAGATTCGAACACATTATACAGTTCAATAAACTATATAAGTTCACTTCTCTGTCCAATACTGTGAAGCCGGCATCCTAAGCTCATTCCCTGTCAAGTACAGTCTCTCTAAATATGCAGATTAACAACTGAGAATTCCGTATACAATGTCTATCTGACCCGTTCTTACTGGTACCATTAAGATATTCTCATCATCCTAAAAAGATACAATTTTTGCCACAAATCACCGACATTTACAAATAAAATCTACCTCTGCACCTGCATTAATAAGCAGCTCCACAAGTGTAACATAGCCACGTCCAGCAGCAACAATAAGCGGTGTTAGACTGTCCTCTTCATCAATAAGATTCACATGAGCTTTATGCTGAATTAGAAGCACTGCACATGCATAATGATTTTTGTACACTGCCCACATCAATGGACTCCAGCCCAACTAAAATACAAGCAATCTATCACTTCATTAAAATTTTAACTACAAAACTAAATCAACAAAATATATGAACTACATTTTTTCTTTCTTTAAAGAAATAAAATGCCTCACTCCATCGGGATAATCGACAGATGCTCCAGCCTCCAAAAGAATTTTTACAATTTTTTCACTTCCCAAGTATGCAGCATCAAGAAGAGATGTCCAACCATCCTAAAAAGCTTATAAAACTCAATTTCATAGGATAAAAAATAATTTTAAATAAATAGAAGCATGTGCATTTAAAAAGCATACAAGCAAAAATAATTTTATCTCAGATATCCACAAAAACTTTCTCAAAGTACTTCACATACTATTTCTATGCGAAAAATGCAAACTACTTGACAAAGTATTTGGATTCTCCTACGCTGATCAAATTTAATAATATCTAATAATATCGATTACTGATGCTGAAGAATTGATAAGTTTCTATCTTGAAAGCAAAAATAAGATATATTTTTTGATAAGTTGTTGACATTCTTTACTATAATCTCGGTGAAATATTCAAAATACAAACAGCATCTGTATCTTCCAGATCGAATTCACCAACAATATCTTGTACAATGTCTATCTGACCCGTTCTTACTGCTACCATTAAGATATTCTCACCATCCTAAAAAGATACAACTTTCCATTAGGAATATCTTTTTTACCGGTCACAATTTCTTCATGCCACTCATGGTCTCATATTTCGTATTAAATGTAAAGGATGAGATCTTAGATAGTTTTACTTGACTCTAAGTTCAATATAGTATATACCGCATTTTTCACGGCACTGCGATCATGTTTCCCGAAAAGGGTACTTCGTCGAAGTTTGCCACTTTCCAGGAGAGAAAACAACTCCTCCGTTTTCGAGTCAACCGTCATATCCCTACAAATTTATTGCATGAACCCCAAAAATTGTAATTAGTACTATTTTAGCAATTCATCAAAATTGTCACAATTCCTTGCAAAAAAAAGCAAAAACAAACATTTTTCCTGCACTCTTATAAAGACAACTGCGAGACTTACCAAGTGCAGCTAAAAAGAACCTGAACTTTGGCAGATGAGCAAAAAACCAATCAGCTATTCCTTCGCATCCCACAAATGACAACTTTGGGGTAAAACCATCTTAAAAAAAACATCACAGACAAGATTAGGATAGTATGCATGATCTTAAAAAACCAAATCTCAAAGACAAGATTTAGTTTTCAAAGATTATCCACACGACCTCATTAAATCATTTATCCCTTAGTATCCAAATTACATCATGAAATGCACCTATCACGTTGAAACGATCTATACATCTTAGCAGATTTTAGCTTCAGCTATAAGAGATTCATACTCTTCTACTTAGAAGAAGTTTGATTTAAACATGAGGTTACTTGTCGAAACAATTCTCTTGTCATAATGAAAGCACTGAAAGCAAAAAACAAAAAAATTGTAGCAACTTTATGAGCAAAATTGTGAACAGACTTATGACAAATCAGCATAATCATCACATAAACCAAAAATATTTTATAAACAAAAAGCTGAACAAAAACACTACAGGTACTAAAAGAAACCTAATTACTTGCCAGCAATTCGTTCCTACAAATTTACATATATGATACGATAAGACTTTTTCAATCAAATTAAAACCATAATAAAATTATATAGCATATTAGATACAGACAGGTGATATATCTCTCAACTGAAAACGAACGTATTCAAATTTCACAACTTATCGAGAATGCATGCAGTGGTGGATAGACCGACCACTAGATTTATAAAATATTAACATATATACAACATGAGAACGTGTCAAACTATTCGAATTAGTTTCATATGTCAAGTACGAAATAAAATATTTTTCTACTAGAACAATCTTAATAATATATCCTTCAATAAAACCGCTCTACTATAAATTTTCAACTCTCGTGAATCAATAGTCTGATTACCAACAATCTAGAAATTTTTAATCTTCAACTATAGCCGCATGTATTATAAAATAAATCTACCTATTAGCTTATTGCTTCACTTGACACGATGAGTTGTAACAAGTAGGAATCTCGAAATAGAACTCCCAAGCTCATTAGATGTTCAAAACAACTTAAATCGACACAACAATAATAACACATGAACTAATATCTTAAATGAGGCTTATTTTTTATAATATAACGATCAAGCGTCTCCCAAAAACGAGCTAGTATAGCACGATCTAAATGACGCTTCGTTCGAGATAATTTCAAGACGTTAACACTCCATTTTGCCACATTATTATCCATTTTTTGGTCATCATACATTAAGTGAAAAGCTGCTACATTAGCAAATATATCCGTTGGGTTACCACCCCACCTCCAACCTTTAAACTGCCAAGCCGGTCCCTAAATAAATGTAAATGCAAAAGAAAAAAGTGGGGCATTTCTTTTGAATTTCAGATCACAAAACTTTCAGACAAAATAAACGCATTTATCGTGAACTCAGTCCTTACTGATCCGAAAAATAACTTGAAAATTATTAGTAACAAAAGATTTCAAATACTTTTAGCTGGGTAATAACAATAAATACAAATATTAACCTGAACGAAAACAGCAACAACTCGACTCCATTCATCATCACTGAACTTAAGAGGATTTTCAGCAACTCTATAAGGAACTGTAACGCTATCAGCTTTAAGCCTTTGTATAAGAACTTCATTTTCTCGCCTACAAGTCGCTTTACGCTCTTCAGTTGTCACAAAACGCATCTCCTAAAATAATAATTCCTGCAATTTTAAATGCTTAGATTGCCATGAAGTCATTATTCAACTTAACTGGTAGAACAGTTAAGGAGTCTCTTTCTTTATTCATTAAAAAAACATAGAAATGAAGCAAACAGACCTGTAGTATATCACGAACATTGAACATTGTAATTAGGGAAGTACCAGCAGCTGGAATGACTATAATTGGTGTTCGTGATTGCCTCTTCTGAAGTCGAGGAGTGCCACTTTCTACTACAGGTGTCAAAGATCTTATAGGCGCTGCTGACTCAACTACCATTGGTTTAGCTCCAGATGCAGACATAATTGAAGCTCCTAAAAAATCCGTAAAAATATTAATGTAAAACTTTATCATTATATTCTCTACCAAAAATCTTAGAAACTATGCCACATGAAGAAAAAAGTTTTGAAATTTTCGACATAAATGCATATTTGTAGCAGAACCTTGAAAAGTAAGTCCAGTTTCGATTTTAAACCCAGCAGTTTGATCTTTATTGAACTTTTCCTGATCATAGCGAGAGTAACCAATGGGTTGCACTCTGTTTCGATCACTTGCCACTGCTCTTGTTAAGGGAATTGAAGATTTTTGACGTTGAGCTGCTTCTTCTCGCAGCTGTAAACTTATGGCAAAAGTGAAACTACCGAAATCTGTATATCACTGTATCAATTTAGATTTCGAGAGCAAAAAAATTTTCAATCCATATACTTTGAAACTGTGCAAGATAGAAAGAATTGACGTGAATTCTTTAGAAGCTGCCTCCATTACACTTGACCGATTCCTCCAAACCCGTTCCTTACTCTTTAGTTCACGATCTAAGGCATCCTCATTTATATCCGGCACATCTATATCCATTGCAGCGCCAAATCTGTAACACTTCGTAATCGATCTACTTATGATTAAAACCTATAAGCACTATATAATCAAACCAAAAAAAAACAAGACCAAGAAATTTTGGTGCCAAATTTAAGTATAATAAAATAAAAATGAATAAATAAACTTTTATGAAATATTACAAAAAATTACCTGTCATCAACAGATTTAATAGTATTCCGCGCCATATTTTTTTTTCGCTTATTTTTCAAGGCAGCAATTTTGTCCGCTGTAAGCTTATCACTTAGATCCCTTACTCCTTCGACATCAGCACCTTTGCTTCCGTCCACAGTACCTTTCAAAAGATTTTGAATTCGCTGCCTGAATTTTTTCCAAAAGTAAGAATCTATATACATTTGATTAAAGAAATATACTACAAAAAAAGTGAAGTCTACAACTTAAAGCTACTGTTAGAGCTAATAAGTACAAATCACAGACCGATTTTCTTCTCCATCATATCGAGGTTTCTTAACTTCTGGTTCATGCTGATCAAGAAGCCGAGAAACCGGGACTGGCGCTGGAATAGGCGCTAACAAGTCTACAGTCTGCGGCGGTTGCTCTCTTTCTCCTTTGAGATATGCCAAAAGTTCACGTCTTTAAGAAAAATATATAACTATAACAAACTAACTTTAATAACAGAAGTTGTCACAAAAAAGTTAGATAGATTTGTTGAAAAATAGAGCAAATAAGATGCATAAATTCTTACAATGGATTAATGAACACTTTACTTTGTGCGTATATATTTGAGATGTAAAAACAGAATATACCTGTCTGGTCTGGTAACACACTGTATGCCTTTACCAGAGGCATCTTTAACATATGCAGTGTGCTGCATTTCTCGATTTTCCCATAACAGCAGTAACGACTCCAAAGTATAATATTCATTTTGTCTGCCATAAACTGTTAAATTTGTCCTGACATCACGGGGGTACGCTGCGTCACCAAACACATAATAACGTTGATTACCCTGAAAAACGTAAACTTAACTACATTAGTACTTTTGATTTCAATGAATAGTAGCAACATTTGCACTGCATAAATAAAGTGCCGCTTTCTTAATCACAGCAGCACACTGCATATCTTAAAAAAATTATAATAACCATCTTTTTTCAGAGTAAAATAAAAACTTGCCGATCAAGTCCGAATATCTATTAAATCCAAATCTCGTATTACTTAATAGATTAATTCAAAACATATGCACTTCAATAGTATAAAAAAATGTCTTCAAAAGTTTCCTCAAAAAATTAAAAAAACGAACGCTCTTGATTTCCCGCATAGTCCGTCGACCAACAGCATATTCATGAAGTAATTTCAACGGATCAGCCATTGTCGTCAATGAGTTTAAATAAAAGTTACATATATTGCAATTACAGAGTTAAAAATTTAACGAACATTAAAGTCTTTTTAGCGCAGCCCAAAATGATCGCGCTATGCAAATGCAATCTTGATATTTAAATAAAAATTTGAAAAGTGGCGGATATTTGAAATTCAAAATTTTGAGCTTAGATTCAATGTTTGTTCCTGGTAGTCCCTTATTATTTTAGCTAGTAAGTAACTGTCAATAAAGCTACAATCTGGCATATTATCATAAAACCAAATATATAAGTAAATTTTCTTAGCAATTTGACCAAAAAAACAATTGTCAAAATCTCTTTCTGAACAATTTTTTAATATTTTCTGTTTGTCTTTACAGTTAATTGCAAAGCAGTCGTTTTAAGGGTCATCTGATGTTAAATAATACTGTACAAATTTCCATACAAACTTTACACTTTTGACAATATGTATGAACAAGTATACATATCAATAGGTCAGAACCCAAAATACTTTGATCCGAGACAAGACTATAGTACCTAGACGCCAAATTCAAAGCAAATAAATAACATTCCTGATATCTTCCACTAAATGTGTGTTTGAAATCTTCTATTGCTAATTTTATATATCAACTTACTAGAAGTAAAAAATCTTTTGCTATTAGACTACACCTGTTTGATATATAATTTTTTGACCTCTAACAGTCTGCTACTACCACAACCATAACTTCACTATCCATCAGCAATTATTTATGTAAATTACGCCTTCATTTCATTACGAATATTACCAAGAATAAAACCTGACTGCTTCTCATAAAATCCTGAGTTCGTCTAAAATTGCCAACTTCCTACTTTCAAATCACTGCCTTTTTTACATCTCCTGGAGTGCATATTTCCGTAAACCAGCAGCAGACTAGTAGTAATAATTTTGTTATATTACAGGTGTCAATTTTCTTTTATTCACTGCAGAGAACACCATCTCACTTTTTAGTGTACGTCACGTTAAAAATTGATCGTTACTTGAAATTTTTCAATTACAGCAAAAAATTTTATTGCATTTTTATCATTAAATATGCACGCCGATTTCGCTACTTCAAAAGCATATGTATCATAACATTTAGAAGTGATTCTTAATACAGTAAGACTTGCTTGTACTCAAATGAAATAAGCTAATTGTCTTCATTGCAAATAAATGGAGGAAAATATTCAACAGTTAGATCCTTTGAACTTTACTACTTGGCCCGGCGAACAGGTTTTCAATCAGTGATGAAAAGTATTAAAAATACAAGCAAAAGTAGTAGTAGTAGAAATTTCTGAATGAACTGACATTACAATGCTCCCAACGAATGAACTTCAACTATATTTTAAAGGGAATCTAAAAAAGATGACAATCATGCTATTACGATTACCATTATAAAATGGGTTCAATGAATATTCATGAATGAGGAGTATTATTAATAGTGAGTATGAACAAGGAATGAGCTATGAGCGAGAAAAACTAAAATACAAACAAGAGCAAGCAAATTTCTTGAAGGAATTTCGAACAAAAATAACTACTCAAATAATCATATGTATTACATTTTTTAAACAAAACTTTTCCAGTATGAGCTTGGTCCTGGGAACAAAACTATAAGGCAACGGTAGAAAATCAGAAATCTTAAAGACATATAATATGAATCTTCAATATATGAAACTGAGGAACCCTGTGTTAATCAATATTTCATGTAATGAATACGCAAATTTGTGAAAGTCATAACATTAATTTTTAACATATTCCTTCAAAAAGCATCTATTATTAACAAGAAGAACAAAAGAATAATTCGGGTGCGGATAAATGATCTCATTTTTTATTTGTTGCCATTTTCTTTATGCCGAGAGCTGCGTTTGAAGAACGAAAATGCTTTACGTTCTGCAATATAACATTCACTTTTTATTATATTTATTCTCGATTTAAAAACTACTGTTTATTCATAAATGACAAAAAGATATATTTTCAAATGTAAAAGAAGTTAGCTAATGAAAAATAGCAATTTAAACCTGCACACTTTAAATGTTAACAAATACGCAATTACTTGATTTTGAAAAACCTTTGATTTCATTTAGAATTTAATCTGCAAACTTGATTTGATTTAGTCAAGTGAAATAAAGACAAACTTTTAATAGAATCGGTGTCATCAACAGTCTGCTGTGTTACAACAGGTGCAGCTGACATAACACTTGTTGGTGACAGATTAGATTGTCGTTCAATCCAAGCAACGAATTCACTATCACCGCCTTTCATGCCACTAGCATTTCGGCGTGATGTAGACGAAGTCACAGAAACAGAATCCAAATCTAACACCCGTGTACCATTCATCTCTTTATCACGATTCAAATACTGCAGTTCAGGACCATCCTAAAAACAAGTGTATACAAATTTATAGTATTGCAAACGTGGCTTCAAGTCATGTGAAATTAGAATTATCTGCAATACAACACACTCAAAACTAAAGAAACTGAAAAATAATTAACACATAAATAAGTGAAAACCGTTTTTCTGATTGAAATTTTCTTAATAAGTGAATAGAAACTAATATAATTTATTTTCTTACAATATTTCCGTGTCCATTCTCACGCTGAACTGATGTTACCGTTGCTGTACTTGACCTATATAAATGACTTCGTTGATCTATCGACAATGTTTTCTTATCATCTGCAATAATTTGTTCATGGAAAAGAAGCTAAATGGAATTCATTTCGAAACATTACATAACTGGAAAAAAACTTATCAGTAAATATTCAACAATACCAATTTTCACGCTGAACTGATGTTGCTTGAACTATATAAATGACCTCGTTGATCTATCGGTAATACCAATCAATGTCTATAATTAGAGAAAAACCGCATTTAAAAAAAAACTTACACTCATCATTGGCAATAACAGTTCGCGATTCTTCATGTAAATCAGCTTCATAAGACAATGGCACAGTAGACTTAACTTCGATGGATGAAACCAACTCCGTTGTATGCCTTCGTACAGCTTCTCCAGGTCGTGGAGGGGGTGAATACATTGGTGGGCTTTCACTCTGCAATATAATACAGTTCAAGTAACATTAAAAATGAATATATTAGAGTCAGATTCTAATTTATTCCTTGATTTTTTGTTGTTCTTCACTAATTTTTCTTAAATTTTATAAGACAATTAAAAAGAATTTTGGTGAAAAACCATGTTAAAAAACCTAATTTCAGTGTACTCTTTCATTAGAATAAGTTTCATTAGAAATTATAGACTGAAAAACCTTATCAAAACTACGCAGTTGCTGAGCAGGAGCCAAATTTGCATGAAATCTGATTTTCAACACCCACTCCAACATTTTTTCATCATCACTGCACGAGAAAAGATACTCCGATCCATCTTGTATTTTCAATCTGAAATGCCCAGCAACGAATGTTGTCCTCTTTTGTTTCTATCAAACTTTAGAAAAAATTAGAAACTCACTCCTTCAGAATTTCAATCGTAATTTCTTATAATACAAAATAAACAAGATATGCTTTTCAAATCGAAAAAAAAATCACCTGAAAGTATTCTTCTTTTTCATGTATTCTGGACATGCATCACATTCTGCATTTAGAATGTTAACAGGAGCAGAAGCTGCCGAATTTTCCAAAAATGATTCTTCATCTTTGAAGAAGCATAGCAGCTGTCCACATAAAATTGTGTAATACCTTTTCCAAGTGCGCATAGCTGCTTTTTTTCCGCCACTCTGAAAACACATAATTCAAAATTCGAAAATTCAGAATTCGAAATTTTTTCAAGTGAAAAACTTATTCTTATCAATCATCACAAATTCACACAAAATAAGGATGAATGAATAACATGAATTGTAAAATAAAACGTGTAAAGCAGAAAAAAATCGTAGTGAACAAGAATTATATGTTAAGAATGATATGAATTTTAAAGTTCATTCTCACCTGCAGATCTTGCTTTCGATCGAGATGTCCATGCATATCAATAGGACCAAAATCTACCCATGTTTTGCCCTTCTTCAATGAATTTGATCGTCTAGTAGTAAATTTAGGAGTTTTCCGAGCAGACCCTATCCTCTGAATAGTTGGAGTTTCACTGACTGCTAACAGATTCACTGCTCTTTCGGTATCTATCGAAGAGGCATCGGAAATACTTGAAGCTGTCTGCTTTGAAGGAGTAGCTGGTATTTCCTGACAATTCATAAGGAATTTAATAAATGGTTCGCTTGGAAACATAAAATAGTACTAATGAATTTAATCGAAGATAAGAACTTTTGGACAGCAAAACATTTATAACAAAACTAAAAATCATCTACTCGTACTTTTGATTCAAATGATGTTGTTCGTGCACGCGCAACAGGTTCAGTTCCACGCCTAGGGTGCGGTAAAGTATGTGATGCATATAATTCTTCAGCATACGATGGACTTGGTTTCATTAAAGATACTTCTTGCGTCATACGTCGTTCCCTTTCTTTTCGACGATCATGTAGTTTATTTTGTTTGTCAAACGTTTTTATACTTTCCTTCCTAGACTCATCCTTTACTTCTTCCACTCGAATCCTAAAACCGTAACAATATGTTTTAATATATACTAAATGTGAATAGGAAATTTAAAGCTGTCACTGAAATTTTTAAATTTTACACTTGTCAAATGCTCAATCAAACTCAGATAAAATTATTAAATAGCTTGATTATGCATGAACAAAGAACCTTTCTGTCTCCTTTTTTCGTTGCTTTGAATAAGCTTTTTCAAGGAGCGTTAATCTTTTTATAGCGTCAAATTTTTCTCCTTGTGCTTCAAGTGTGATTAAGAAATCGTCGAAATTCCTTCAAAACAATATCATTAATGGTTAATAATAATGCAAACAATATTATTTCAATGCAATAATTGAAATACAAATTTGAACCTTATTTTATTGGTTGCATCATCTACATCTTCAACCTTCCTCCAATCCTCCTTCAACATATCTTCCTTTTCTGTAAGCCAAGAATCCGTAATATTTGCATCTCGTTTCCACAGCTGCAAGTCTAGATTTTCTTCATACAGTACCAATCTTTCCTTCCAGATTTCTTTCAACAAATCCACAGCTGATTCTAGATGCTTAATCTGAAAACAAGATGTGATATTTTTTTAGTCAGGTATATTTAATTTTTTTTTTCAGTATTTTCAGTACTTCATGTGCATTCACTTCCAGTTAACATAAATTTCACTTATTCAGAACATTAGTAACACATTTCGTACAGCAACTAATCGCATAAATAATGATGAAGGAAAAATACAAAAATTGTTGTACTTTTGCAGATATTTCGTAAGAGAGAACATGTTGCGCAGCAATCATGCTGCTACCCTTTCGAATAAATTCATCCACAGCGGACTGTCGACCATTCATTTCAGTTTGATATTCTGCATGACGCAACATCAATGCTTCACATCCATCCACATCGTTTGGAAGTGTTTCACTGCAAAGATGTCACTATTATATACAATTCAATAGCTGTTAAAATTGTCAAAAAATTTAGTTTATTTGGAAGTACTGTTTGAAACAAATTGTCGTGACGAAAATTAAAATCAAGATAATAATCAAACAATGCATACCTTGTTATAGCGTGTTGTAGACGTTTAATCCATGCAATTAAATCACGATGTTCCTGAAAGTATGACTGAAGATTCTGCATTTGCTGCAACTTTTCCAAATATTTGTTAGCTGTACTCATAACATCTTTCAACTGTTCTTCCATACCCATCTTTCGAACCACTAAATGTTCTTGTGTATCTGGATACAAAGATATCAAGCGTTCCGCTTCACGGCATAAATCATTAACCTAAATAACAGAATACATTTTTCGGGACGATTTTTTTAAATTGAAGCTGTCACAAATGTAGATATTTGCCGTATACCTGTTTTTCAACAGCTGCAACGCCACGCATGAATTCGTCATACTTATTCACCATTTGCTTTAAGGCAGGAAGATCAGCTCGTGAAATATCTTCGCTCTCAAGGGCTACTTGATGCGCTTCCTTCTCTTCTAACCAGCCAAGAGTTTCATCGGCATCTTCATCAAATTTATGAACCTAAATAGAATGCTAAAAAAACAGATATTGACTTTTGGCATTAGAAACGGCAATGAATCTTTTAGTTTCTTAAAACAACAATAAATTAAATGATTCAAGTCTTTCACTGTTATTATAAACCGACAAGGATATACCACTTACGCAGATATATTTTTAAAAAAATGCGTGAAGACAGATTAAGAACAAAATATGAGAATCAGTAAACAATGTAAATGCTAGATTGTAAAAATGTCCTTTTATTATGCGGAACCTTGGAAAGTTTGAGAATTTGATGACATAGATGAAGAAATGGGAATTTTGAATTCAACAATCTAACACTGCGACTAATTGCAAACAAATCCACAGTATCCATTTTTTTGCAAATGCAGTAATATATATTCATATATGTAGTCAATATTAGCATTAAGATCCAATAAATAACGGTGATATATAGTCTGAATATTTTGAAGCCAAATAATAGTAAGTTTTACTAACATTTTGAAGAACTATTCAAGGAGCATCCACAAAATTAAAAAGGAACCATTTTTGTACACAAGAGACGAAGTACATCTTTGAAAAGATTGAAAAGACCTTTATTAATGAATCGCAAACCTGAATAGCGCCTTGCAATGCTTGCTGACGTTCGTTTGCTGCTTCATTTACACGGGACCATAAATGTTGTAAATCAGTTCCTTTTGCTTTAATAGATGCACCAAATGGATGACAACTACGAAGCAATTCTTCCTACAAATGAAAACTCTCAATCTTGGAAAAAAAATTTTTTTTAAACTCACTGCGAAAGCAAAACTTTAAAAGAAAAATAAATATTAAAAAAAATTTCTCTGAGCTTAATCAAAACACCTGAGTCTTCCTCACTGCAGCAATTCTTTCTCCTGCAGATGCTAACTCGCGTACAACTTGGTCAAATTCGGCTACCAATTTCTGACAATCAGCTAAGTCGCGTCCTAAATTTTTTTTTGTTTTACTGAAAATAGTTTTGCAAAACTATAGTCAGAAACTTTTAATTCACTATGAGCAAATATTAAGAAGTAAATTTTAGTGAAAATATGACATTTCATTTTATCATGTCGCATTTAGAGAATAGTATAAAATGCCACATTTCTAACATAATTCAGTTCAGCACAATAATTATTAGCACAATTATTAAGTTGTTACATTTTTATATTATTTAAAAAAAATAGAATGTTGGAATCTGAAGTTTCGAGTTTCACGTACCATAATTTTCATGTTTTGTAACTTCCAACTTTTCTGACAGCCACTGATCAAGGCTGTCCACTTGACGGACAAACGAATGATATCTTGCAGAATCAATTAATTGTACCCTTCGTTTCGCACAATTATCTTTAAGCTGCTTGTATAGATCTTCAAGTCTGCTCTGTTTGGATGACAGCTAAAAAGATTTATATTAAAATTCATTAAAATCAAGGATATGCTACTAGCAACAAAAAATATATAAGTTTGATAGAATATATTTTTACATGTTAACTGAGCAAAAGATTTACTGCGTTAAAATACAGAAATTGAAGGTAAAAAAGAACGATTTTATACCAAACAAAAAACTTTTTTATTTTTATATAACTATGCATTAATAAGTAGCATTACTTGAGAATCTATGAGTAAAATATTATTAAACACAACGTCTTCAGAAATTTTGAATGCAAAACTAACATTTGTTGAATCAAAATGCTTCGCTGCAAACATCACTTCCACTTCTTTTCGAAGCCTTTCTATTTCATCAGAGAATTTGTTTATATCACTTTCCAAAGTCTTTAATCGTCTTAAATGTCCCTCAGCTGCTGCTTGATCTTTACCTATATCACTGTTTGTGACTAATGGTATGCGTTCCCGCACCCATTGTTGAGCCTGATTTACTTCAGCATAGTACTGAAATACAAAATATAAATAAAGCAAAGAAATAAAATTTAGTCCTAACTTTATTTCTAAAAAACTAATCTGTGGTCGTAAAATAATCGGTTAAAAAGTGAAACCGTAGAAAAGTTTTTAAAACGTAGAAAGCATCAAAATCAATGTACAAATAAAATGAATTTACTTGTTGACTACGTAAAGAATCTTCTAAATTTTTCGATCTTTCACTCATAAACTGCTTGATAGATAACACTGATGTCGACAATTTATCTAAAATTTGTTGTATTTCATTGGATGCAAAATGTCCATTTTTAATCATCCTTTGACCTTTTTCTTCAACCTTTGCTATTCCTTCCTGAAAACAAATGAGTGGAAGCTAACAACTAAAAAGCAATGTTTTTCTTACTTTTTATAGCATCCTTGTAATTTACCCACAAGAACTTTTATTACTTTTGAAAGGCGTTAAAAATTATCAAGTTGTTCCCAAATGAAGAAATGTACAATTTGACCATCTATTTTCTCACAACAAATTAAATGTATTCAACTAAATTTCGTTTATTCATTTATTCAAAGAGGAATAAAGTGACAATCCTACCTTTCGACCATCTACTTCAGCTTCAAGATGAGCATGTTTTTTGACAAGAGACTGTACAACATGTAATGTGTCCCCATAACCTGTACTTATTGCTTGCCTTTTCCGATTGTCTAGCCATTCAATTTGTTCTTCTGCTTCAGATATCCATCCATAAAATGACAAGGCATCGTTTAAATTTTCACGTCGAATCAAACAAGGCTTTTGTAAATCATAATACCGCATTTCAAGAGCAGTTGCCATTTGTAATGATTCAACAGCAGTTGCATAACCCTGAAATTTCGAAATATGATAGTTTTCAGGAAAAAAAACTAGTTTAATAAAACTATAAATTTGGAGATGTCCACTGAGTAAGCTCCCGACTTCAGCGTTTGTTTGCCAACTTTCATCAGAGAAAAACTTAGTAGTTAAGGATGTAAGTCTGTCCCAATTAATTCATTATCAGTAAATACATAAAAATTTTAGTACATCGTTTCATAAAGAATTATACTTGTGTACTTAATCTTTACGACTACTTGCAAACTAGAGAAAAGTTGTAAAAATTTTCTACCTGTTTTTCAAATTCATGTGCCTTAGAAACAATTTCATCAACAGCAAGTTTACGAGATTTTATTTCTGCATCCAAATTATCCTGTTTCTTGATGAGAGCTTCCACAGAAATGTAATCTTTGCCATGGTCCTCACTAGCCAAGTCATTTTCCACACGTTCAAGCCACTTCTCTAAGTCTTCAATGCGACGATTCAACTGATAAGCTTCATTAGCTTCCCACAATCTTTGTTTTTTCATCGCTGACTTCCTTAAAACAAGTAAAAGTACAATTCAAAAAAATACAATAACGGAGAGCAAATGAAATCCTGTATTTGTTGGATAGCCTTGCTTACAATTGCAAATTCAAAATGACCGCTAGAAATTGTGATAATGAGTAAAAAAACTCTTGTCAGCCATGAAACTGTCAAGTTGATTTTGAAAGGGAAATTACCTTCTGAGCTCGTCCCATCCTCGCTT